>JAUTXW010000278.1:1620000-1842708 GCA_030620095.1 Kuschelorhynchus macadamiae | reverse complement strand
GAAACCTTTTTCTATGCTAGCTTTTAAAAATGTGAGATCATCTTAAAGTGTATCTTTCAGTTCAATATGAGTTTTATCTTTCAGTATATTTTTCAGCTTCTGCTGTTGAGACTTGTGACTTTCTATTTAGAGTAATTTTCATGACATGGTTTTTCAATCCTTCACAAGAACTTTGAGGCCACATAAGAACTCTCCCCACCATCCATTACTTTTATGGAAACAATCAGTGAAATTTATAAACATTTTGAAAACAAAAACCATTTTTTTCTCAGTTTTTTAAAATTTCAACTGTTTTCTCATCATTTGAAATATAGGCATCCAATAATGATTTTGAATTTCTTTCATATCACCCATCAAACCCCCTTTTACGTTGCCAAAGTGTTCAGGTTTTAGACTGCATAAAATGCCTTCAAAGTTCCCCATTTTTTACTCTTACTGTTATCTAAAAATACTGATATTTACTACGTAAATTGCCCATTACCTAACACTTTAAAAGATTGCAATACCCAATAATAAAAAAGATAATTACGATGTAGATTTCAGCAGAGCGAGTGCGACGTCGCATGCCCCATTTTCCTGAAGAGTGTGTTACTGTTGGGACACAAGATTCAGATTCTTCAAAACTTCTGATCAAATCTTGAGCTAAATGATCCATATTTCATTATTTCAAAAATCTTGTAATTACTCTCAACAAATTAACATAATTATTAGAAAAATGTAAATAACTGCCAAGAAAACTTTATTATTATTTTCCTTCTGTTTGTCAAAAATAGTCAAAACAAAACTTCTTTTTGATGGTGAGCGTCATGTCATGTTGAAAAATGGTTTGCCAACTCATATCAATTAGTCTAAATTTAGTCTGACAGTTAAATAGCTAAAATACAACATTTATACTGCACATAATTATATGTGGGGGGATGAGAACAGTTATGACCGAAAAATGAAGCATCTGAAAAATAGGTAATTTTTTAGTAGCTCTTTTCCGGTGATTTTGTGATTCTTATCACGTTGATAGGTTCGGACCGTTGCACTGTTCACGTATCTGGGCTGCTTTCTCGCACTGAAATCGGTTGAACCATGTTCAAAGAATCTCAAAACAGTACATTTTTGCGTCAAACTAATGCCGTTACATCGAAATTAGGTAATTTTTCTCATAGCCTTTCCAGCAGATTTTGTGATTTTTAGCACATTAGTAGACTTCTAACCGCTGATCACATCTGAAGTCAAATCTATTCGACAAGATTTCGTTTCAGTTATTTTTTCAGTTTCAAATTTCTTCTTTTTTTAGAAAAATATCCTTTGTTTTAGCATAAATGTGATGGAAGTGATAATAAACTGCCAACAGCAGGGTTTTTTCTTAATGTAGGTACAAAGTTGCGTTACCGTTATTGTCATTATTAGTCCAAGGCAACGTTGCCAGACCCGTTACTGATTTTCTAATACACATATGCGCGGAAGTACTAGGTAAATTGATACCTATTTAGCACCAGGTTAGGCATAGTAGGCATCATCAATAAAGTCAATAATACAAAAGGCGATCAAGATTAACCAAGAGCGAAGTACATCACTCGTGAAAGTCTAACATTCGGCATCGGCCGGGGGGGCATAATCAAGTGCTAAATTCACCTAGTGCGTCCGCGCTCCTGCTAGTACCGATCCACCTATATATGTAACAAAAGTGGTAATAATTTATATGTATTACTTAATGGCTTCCTTTAAAGTTGTATCTCGATGGTTTTTAATGACATCAAGATACTTACATAAAAGAAAAGCTACTAATCTAAAAATATGAAATACAGCGTGTTATTTTAGATAAAAAAGCAAGAAAAACAAAAAGAACGTCTTTTTATAACTGTTTGTAGCACTTTCATGCAGAACTAGCGAATTTTCGTAAGAAAGAAAAAAGTGAATTGGTTTTACGATGTTTATGAACTTTGAAGATGGATAACCTAAAAACGAAACGTGATCGAAAAAAATGACTTCGTATTCGTGGTCAGGACGCCAAAATCCACCTATATTTAAAAAATCATCAAAATCGGCGATGGTCTAAAAAAGTAAATAAGAACGAAAAAAGTGAATTGGTTTTAGGATGTTTATGAACTTTGAAGATGGATAACCTAAAAACAAAACGTGATCGAAAAAAATGACTTCGTATTGCGTAACTGCGTTTTGTGAAAATAATCTTTTAGATATTTGTAACAAATCGAGCGGTGCGGCAGCTCCAATTTCGATTTTCACGAAAAATTACAATTTAGGCCATATTCCGTTTCCAATCGTGGTTCCGGTTTCGTGTTCCGTAATTACCGGTTATCTGAAAAATCGGTTATTTTCAATAGCACCAACCTCGAAAAAAAAACTTGAGGTTGACATAATCTAAAAACCATAGATTTTGAAACGGTGTTTTTATTGCTTTATTATTATAGTTTTTAGTCATAAACTGTAATAAAATAGATAATTTTTAATAATTGCACAGTTTAATATGACTTTCATCAAATTTATTATAAAAGAAAGGACATTTTCTAAATAAAGCGGGGAAATCCATTAAAAAGTGAAATTTGAGGGTTCGAAGAAGGATAACTCAGAAATGCAACGTTGTCGAATTGATTTCACTTCGGATTCGTGATCAGCGACCCAAAATATACCGGTGTGCTAAAAAAATCACAAAAATTGGCGGGAAAGAGCTGTAATAAAATCGGCGGGAAAGAGCTGTAGTAAAATCGGCGAGAAAGAGCTGTAGTAAAAAATTATGGAAAAATGTTATCAAAAGTTAATTTTTCTCAGCACATTTAGGTAAGCGTCACAAATTAGAGTTTAAAAAGAAACAATATTCGTAACAGTTCATACCTGGAATACTGAAATTTACAATTAATATCCGTTAGCAGTCAATATTTGTTTATAACGCAACGTTACAAAGATAATTATTATTAAATCAACTTCAACTATTCTAAACAGATAATATGCAAGATTGGCAACCCCGTGAGAATCTGACAGTTGCATGGTATGTAGTGGTGGAGAACTATCGATAATCAGGACCATAGATAGTTAGCGATAGTTAAACCTTTGACTGTCGATAGTTTTGAGTTGCATTAGTAATTTATTTTTAAACATAAGGAATGACAATAATGCTATTTCAGTTTTCAATTCCACTTACTGCGTGCCCACCAAAGATGCTTTCGTCCATCCTAAAAGTTACAAAAATAAGAAATATAAATCTATATTAATCACCAATTTCTAATATATCGAATCCACTGACATAATTGTTTATATGGACTGTCCCCGTTACATATGTGCTATGTTTTACCTTGACGCCAACGCGTGAGCGAGATGGAGCTAATAAAGGCGGAACTAGTTGCCACGTAAAGTTCTGCCTATATTAGTAAAGCCGTCATATTGCCGAGGGGCAGAAAAAGTTTAATTACTGGGTAAACAAATGGAGAAATTGACGTCTTCAATTTGTTTTATGCTGCTTTATTTTTCTATCTTTTATTTATTTATTTATTTGTAATATATATTTATAATTGTAAATATTTTTAATTAATGCTGAATGAATTAATTAGGATAACCTAACCTAACCTGATTTTACCTAACCTACCCTAACCTAATCTAACTTAATAGTTAGTCACTGTATTTTACAATAAGTTTAAATTAACGACAGCTGGTACAATTATAAAATTCATCTATGAAGCTAAAACTAAACTTAACTTGCTCTGTATAATCTCAATATTAGATCTTATTCATGTTTTAACTTTTTTCTTATATGTAGTGTTGAGTATTAGTTTAATATATTTAGGGATTGTTAATTACGTTGTTAGCTAAGGAAAAACACTTTAAACAATTGAATTTTATTTTGAAACTGAAAAATTACAAATTTCAGAACAAGAGCTGACTAATAAGTGATTCAGCACCATCCTTTGCTTCTATTTATAAGCTATCCTTATCTTTAAAGAAGAATGCAATGTTTAGTATTATAGGGGATGTAACTCCTCCAATCCTTGATGGCATATAAACTGGAATAATTCTAATCTTTAATCTAAAATTATTTGCAAATATTCAATTAATTAATTTAAAATTACTATGTCCTTTATTTGGTCTATATTCTTAGGTTGTTTAATATTTACATTAGACCATAAATACTTGTACAAAATATGTAGTATTATATTTATTAAAATTACATATAATAGAATAATCCACAAACTTGTCTTATGATAGTATACAATGTTACTTAAAATTTAGAGTTTTCAATTTTTTGTTTATTTATTTCATTTCAGTCATCCGATTTTTCAAAGTGTATGGAATTAGTTTTCAAAAGTCTTATATTATTATAGACAATTCTATTTGTGGAATTTAATTAAATATTAGGCAGTGGTATATTTAAGTTTTAATTTCTTAACGTTTTATAACTCTTAAGTATTACGTTATTTATTTTAAGATTAAGTGTAGAATTTAATTCAACAAAAAATTTCCATTTAATAAAATAGTATTTTGGGTATTTTTACAGTTTTCTGTTGCTATAATAACTTTATTGGTTGCTACAACATATTTGCCTTCGTCAATATTTTGGATTTCTAAACTATCTATTTTTACCGGAATTTATTTACAATTCGTGATATTATAACAATATCTTAATAGCTGTATTTTGCCGGGTAATGTTTTAAATATATTTTCAAAGTGTATATGGTAAATGATACAAAGTATAGCCTTGTTTTCTGACGAAAGGGATTCTATAATAAAAGTAACTCCTTTATTCATAACCTTTTATATCTAAGATTTTCTCATATTTTATAATATTTTCTAAATTTGGTTCAAATGGCAACTTTTTTGAATTTAAATATTTTTTAATTAGATCAATTTCAGATACAAATTCTTGAGGTTGAATTATAGTATTACGGAAATTATTCAATTTGGCAAAAGGTATAGCTACTTCTATTTTTCCTAATATATCATAAATATTTTGATATAACATACATTTTTATGTTAAAATCATTTGAGTTCAGTAATAATCAAAATCTGATATTTCTTGTAATTCAATCCATCAATTAAACCACCGTTATGTCTGGTTTGCTTAGGGGGTAATATTTCATTTATCTGAGGAAATATTTTTTGTTTTTGGTTTTCAAGAATTATATAAGAATTGTAATATTCGGTATTATAGTCAGTTTTATTTTTCAAATGTCATTTTAACATATTATATATTAAACTTAAAGATTTATAATCTTCAGTTATAACTTTTATATCAAATAGTTGAACAAACGTCCAATAATTATTTGTTTTCTGGGCATGTCCTAGTTTGTAGGGTAAGGTGCCAGAGTTTTGGTTTAATTTAAGACGTAGTCTTTTGGTTTGTCTCCTCCGGCGTAGAGCCCCTATAAAAAGAAGTCGTTTTAATCCTGTCATATGTATAATTTCTGCCTTTTTAAGACTTCCTGATGATAGTTTTCATATACCTTAAAGATTGAACTTAAATTCATAAGGTTTATCACCTTTAGGATTAGTTTTTCCAAGCATAATTTTCTTTTGAGGTTCAGTTTTCTCTATAACCGTATTCTAGATCGCATCTATTTTTTATTTATCAAATATAACCAAATCTGAATAAAATGTAGTTGATATTACATCAAAAGGATCACGCAAATTTGTGTGTTTTAAATTTTGCTTTGCGTGATCTTGTAAATGTTTTTCTTAGTTTTAAAATAAAATATGTTCATCCAGACTTGTATTGAAAACAATTAAGCCGTCTAACTATTCAAAGTATATTTTGTTTTGTAAACTTCTTAATATATTGTTCATAACGCGCTGGAATGTCGCAGGTGCATTCTTTAAACCAAAGGGAATTCTTAAAAATTCATAATGACCAAAATCTGTACTAAATGCAGTTTTAGGAATATCGAAAAATTTCCGATAATAAAATCTCTAACTTTTAATATAAATAGGAGTATCCGTAGTCAATTTTATTTGAAGTTTTATAGCATTTGTAAATGTTAAAGGTATTCCTTCGCAGTGGAAAACATCTGTAAATCCTAAACAAAGTTTTTTGTTTCGCCTCATAATTGCAATGATCTAGTCTTAGATTTTGGCTTGAAGTTGGCTGTCCAGGTTTTTATCAAAATATTGTTCATTCGAATTATAAACAACGAAATTTTGTTCATTTACATTTATTTTTTCAATTTCGAGAGATTCAAGAAATTCTATTTTAACTGGATTTTCCGATGGGTTTAATATAGTCGTATAAGGAAGATTATTGTTTATTTCTACTAGACATTCAGGAATTTCTAAATTTCCGAATTTTTGATAAGAGTGTATATCTATTCCTTCTATGATAATCACATGCATTTTTACTTTTTATATACATCTTGATGAAATTATATAAGTAAATTTTTCCTTACTTAGAATGCCTTTAAATGCCTTGGCATTCACGTTATATGAACAATTGCAAGTGGGAAGTGCCTACCTCAACTTGTGGGACTAGAAAGTTGATATTTGGCTATTTAATGCTGCTTACTTTAGTAAAGATTTTAGTCAGTTTTGGTGGCTTTGGGATTACTTTAAACCCCCGGTCATTCACTTAAAAAAAAGTAAAAGGGAAGTGCCTTAACCTGAGTGGCTAGAAAGTTGATAAGCAGAGCGCAAACGTATCTAGTAATTCCCCCTCCTCCTCTTACGTCTCTGCGCCCTCACCCTGTAACGTTATTTGACTTTCAGCCTATTTTACCTTGAAGTTTGGAAGCTTAAATTGAGCTTGAGAGATCTTTGACTTTGGTTTGACCTTGAGATGTCATTGACCCATGACTTTGAAATGACCTTTAGGGTGGAGTGCTTGATGTTTGATGTTGATATATTATTAAAAAAATGAAGTTAATGACAATACATAATACACACCCACATAATCCAACTTTTCAATCATTTTTACCAAAACGTGTTGCTGAAGCTCTTCCATTGGACACAGTAAAGAGCATGAATAAGTCAGAGTCAAAATAAGTTCCCTATGACTAATTTAAACCAGAGTTCGAGAGTGCTCGCTGGTGGCAATACAAAGTGGTTACGAGTGTTGGAATAATTTTATTTAATTTATTTTACATTAATGGTACTACCGCTATATGATAATTTAAAAATATATTAATTAAAAAATATAATAAGGTGTAGTTGTTGGACACAAAATCCGGAATAATAGAATACTCACATATTTATTTGTTGTTAGATATGAGTGATGTTGTTACTGAAAGGTATAATTCCCACGTAAGCACTTTGAGCTACGACAATCAGTTTTCATACGTCCAACATTTGGCAATAAAGCTAAGAATAATGTCTGAAGATATTCTTTCACTTCTAAGCCAGTTTAAAAGGGATGATCGAGAAGAATATATGAAATATTTGAAGGATTTAACCAATTTATCTGTAGGAGCACATATTTGTGAAAAGAATGTATATGGGTGTATTACCTTGGATAATTCAGAAATGTTTGAGGAGGGTCTAAAGGATTTTTAATTAAAATCCCACATATTCTAAATGATATTGTTGAGAAATATCGACTACATGAAGATCTGGGTGTTGATGAAGTAGCTCAGGAAAACCTACGAAAACATGTTGTGGTTCTTCAAAGCACCAATGGTGATCAGAGGCGTATACAAAATTACGCTGTTCCTGAAAGCAGTACCAAGGAGGGCCGATGTGGTATTGGCACAGTCGATAAAATGGATGTAGATTAGAAAGACAAATACAGTCTGTGTAAAAGACAATGTACATAATAAAATTTGAATTGTATTTTTTTCGAATAAATTATTACTATTATTACATTTCTTTTATTTCCCTTATTTTTAACAGTTTTTATATATAACTAAGAAATTATATATAACTAAAGTGCAAATATTACGCAGTGCTCCAGGAACTGGTTTTAAGTTTACGGTTTCTTATCAATATGACATTCAAGGGAAATCTTTAACTAATGTCGCAAACCCAAAAAAAGGTAGTGATATTGTAACCTGAGATTATTTCCTTCAAGAAAAGCTTCGGTTACTACTGGCCGAAATATTGAGGAATAAGATGTCTAGAAGAATTAGCAAAATACTTAGTAACAGAAAATAGAAGAAGATTTGTATTCGAAAATGGAAAAAAGTGAAGTAGTATTATCTAGACTTGAGAATTGGATTTAAGCTTACTCCGAACGGTCAATATGACTTGCAAGGAAAATTTTCACCCAATGTTGCCACACCGAGTAAGGGTACCGACGCTGTTACCACGTAATTTGCGCCTGAAGAAATGCACAGTTATATGTACAGGGTGTCCGGATTTGGTTGCAAAAGCAGGGTATCTCGCTTATTTTTAAAGATAGAACCTTGCGGTTTTCACGAACCTGAGCTAATTTTTTGTGAAACTCATAAAGCCGTAAACAAAATTTTCATAGCCTTCTTCGTTTATGAGATACAGGGCGAAATAGAAAATTTTGCATTTTGGGACCCCCCCCCCGTATCTCGGTTATCCTTTAACTTAAGGCAAAGGGAAAAATTGCTGCTTATGCAGTTTTTTACGCTGGATCCAGTGGCGTAGTCATATTTTTTATTTGAGTTGTTATTTTTTAGATATGACCCAAAGTTGTGTTTTTTTAAATGGGACATCCTGTATATTTGTCCAATGAGAAATTGATTTGTCCTTTTAAAAGCTTCTCAAAAATATATAATAGTATGGGTCTATTTTAATAAACAACAACAAAAATCCTAATTTTTATAATTATCATCCCAAATTTTGCAGTAGGCCATGCAAAACAATGCTGCATTTTATTTAAAGTCGTTAACAATATCTACATCCTAACAATAAATCAAAATAAATATGTAATTAAATCTATTTATCAAAATATGTATTGATAATTTCGCACCAAAAAAGTACTACCTACCTAGATTTATGTAACACAAGAACAAAACAGTAATAAATTATTATGTAACAAGCCTTTTAGCAAAAATCAACTGTCGTATAAGAACTACAGTAACCAAGGAAATCAAAAGAACTGTTCAAACTGATTTCCATTTTGTTCTATGCATGCTTCGCACAATTTTCGTATTGGTTTTAGGGAATTAAGCAAAATAACGGGATGATTTTGTAAATAGCGAAAATTTTCTCTTATTGCATTTCCTAAATCTTGGACATTATCATAGCGGTCTTTGTAAATTCTATTTTCCAGATATCCCCATAGAAAGAAATCTAAAATCGACAAATCTGGGGACCTAGGGGGCCATCTTATAGGTCCGTTTGTTCCGATCCATTGATTGGTAAAATTATTGTCCAGAAATAATCTCGTCATTCCAGAATTGTGTGCAGGAGCACCATCCTGTTGAAAATAAATTTCGTTAATTTGAGCTAGAGGAACATCGTCAATTAATTCAGGTATAGCTGCCTCTAAAATTTCTATATAGCGATTGGCTGTTAGATTTCCCTCAAATATATAAAATTTTATATGTGTTCCTAATATGAAGCAGGACACATTTAGACCAAACCTGCCCTGCTGTCTTCTGGGAAATATTTGGTGTTGATTTTCCTGGGACCAGAATCTACTATTGTGCCTATTGAGTATACCAGAATTACTGAAATGTGCTTCGTCTGACCATATAACCTTCCTTTCAAAATCTCTAACCATATCGCATCTTTCTCGAAACTAATTGCAGAAGACTACCCGACGCTCTGCATCCCCTGGCTGTAAGTGCTGCACGAGCCTAAATTTGTATGGGTGGTATTTGTGCTTTTTTAGAATTTCTTGAACTCTAGTTTTTGGAATCCCTATGCTTTTTTCATTGGCCCTACAAGAGTTTGTAGGGTAAGCTTCTGCATTAGCCAAAACCGTAATTTCCTCACCCTCCCGATTTTCATTATTATATGTTTTCGTACGAGGTTTGATAAATGATCCGTGATTAAGTAAATTCTTTTTATCGATAAAAAGTGGATATATTAGGTTGCCTCCTTTCTGGATATCTAAATAAAAATTAAGCAATAGTATTTCAACATACCTAAAAATTAACTATTTACCTGTTAAAATACATCTCAGCAGCCGCTTCAACATTTTCATTACTTAATATAAAACAAGCTAAGATATATCGTACTTTTCATAATGTTCGAAAGTTTGGTTTTCTTCCATAATAATACAAATATATTTTTACACAATAAATAAATACAAAAAACTAGCGCTATATTTTATATACGCGTACAAAATTGGGAAATGTCATTTGCTTCCAAGAAAAACAAAAAAAGAAAACCGCATCGTTTTGCATAGCCTACTGCAAAATTTGGGATGATAATTATAAAAATTAGGATTTTTGTTGTTGTTTATTAAAATAGACCCATACTATTATATATTTTTGAGAAGCTTTTAAAAGGACAAATCAATTTCTGAACAAATATACAGGGTGTCCCATTTAAAAAAACACAACTTTGGGTCATATCTAAAAAATAACAACTCAAATGAAAAATGTGACTACGCCACTGGATCCAGCGTAAAAAAAGCATAAGCAGCAATTTTTCCCTTTGCGTTAAGTTAAAGGATAACCGAGATACGAGGGGTCCCAAAATGCAAAATTTTCTATTTCGCCCTGTATCTCATAAACGAAGAAGGCTATGAAAATTTTGTTTACGGCTTCATGAGTTTCACAAAAAATTAGTTCAGGTTCGTTCTTTAAAAATAAGGGAGATACCCTGCTTTTGCAACCAAATTTGGTCACCCTGTACAGATAGTAGAAATTATCACCAAAGATTTTCTTAATGAGCTTCGTGGCAATGTAAATCAGCTGGAATAAAAATTTGCTAACTCAATGAAGTAACAAGATCTGTATAGGAGAATGGAAAGAATGAGACCAAAAATGCGAAAAAAATTGGTCAATTAATTTCAGCATCTAATGTGCAAATGTAATGAAATATACGGCAATGATTACTATTAGTCGTTTTACAGCGGCGAAGTACTTTTTCCACTAAATAAACATTTGGACTATTTGTTTTTTGCAGCTCTGCTTTATAAAAACATCCTTTAATAGGTTGACCTTCTACCGATTCCAAAAGATGTGTTGGTGGAATGGTAATGTTAACTTTTGCGATTTTAAACTGATCTGTCGACCATGAGGGTGTATATCCTTTATCAAAGACACTTTTGTACTTACTTATACGAACTATATCACTCAAACGAAATTTAAAGTTGTTGGGTGCGACTGACTGTATGCATCAATACGAGTGGTGGTTTTAACGTTTATTGCTTTCATATTAATAGTACAATGCTTTGTATTGTTATAGGTTTTCGTTATCGACGGTAAAAGTTGTATCTATTTGTAGGAATCTCTAGCTCCTTATACAGGTAATTTTTGAGCGTGGGTTAGACTCGTTCAAATATCGCTGCTTTTTTGGGTGCTGAATAATGATTAAAATTTTCTTTTTAAAAAAGTAAATATTTTTCAAAAATAATTTTGCACAAAACCAAAATGTAGTTTACTATTTCCTGGGCACATAGCAAAATAGGTAGATATCCCAGATCCCTATTATAATTGCTTGACTAACATACAAATGACGCCATTAACAGCAGTCTGCGGGCCAGCGTTCACAGATATTCTAATATACCTTTTATAGACGGTGGCTCGGCCAGCGGAGTCCATCATCTCATCTGCTAGACTTCATGTACTAATTCGTACGGTTCTTAGTACGTTAGCATACATACCGCTATTATCTCGGCTATAACGTTCGTCGTAGCTTATATCACCCAACACCGGCTCGTCTCCATTTGGCCGTATCCCCGGAATTTTCCAATGAATATTACCATTTTGTGTTAATTGCCAAAGGTATTATTAAACCTATATTATATTAACAATTTTTACTCCATCAGACATGTTTAAATGTGGTGACGAAAATAAATGCAAATGAATATTTTAAAATATCCTGTACAATTTGTTTAGAAGTTTATTCTCCTCTAGGCAAGATACATTAAAATATCAAAAAATTAAATTCATCTTGAAATCCTAATGTGTTACTAACATTTTTTCTTATTTATTAAATTTATATTGTAGCCTAGATCTGCGATATATCGGTTGGTACCTACCCCGTAGGGTGAATGAGGAAAATCTTGAAGGGGTAGGTTGGTGCGATAGGGTACCAGGGAAAAACATTTCCAAACATGAGTTCAGTACCCCATAAACCGTATTATATTGTGATGGTTTTGCCTTTAATCCGGCTAAATATGAATGGATTTTAATATCTGGAGAATGACTATTTCTTGATTTGATTTTTAATTTCATCAAACGTTACTTTTTTTGGGTATCCAACCATGTTTCGGCAGTGTACTTGTACCTTTTTGCGTGGCGTTTATGTTTCTTTGATCAGCCAGCTTGAATTGACGGCTTGTAGTCATGTGCCTAAAAATTTTAGATTGTATTTGTGTTTGCTTACGATACTTTAATGTTGCTGTATTGGATATAGACGTCAAAGGCTTAGCAATAGGCTTGTCTCAATTTGAAATTTATCTTGTACTTGTGCAGCTTTAATTTATTTAAACTTTTTTCGAACAGCATCCTACAATTTATCAATTTGAATGTTTCAGATCAGTATCATTATTCATCGAGAAGGTATTGGAAACGTATTGCGGGCAATGTCAATGATTGAAAAGTTCCATTTACGACAGCTCCGGTGATTTACCGCCATCAGTCTGAATTGGTTCGATACCGCGAATGAGTCGGAAAGCAACAAAGACAATTTATTATACATTATTGGCAGCAGAAGTTTGGAACAGTCTGGTGTGGACATCTATGCTTAAAGTTTTTCTCAAGTTGAAGAAACAATATATCTTTAATTACGAAATGGATCGGGATATGGTGACATCGTTGAAAGCTTATCATCGTTCTGGTAGTTTATTAAAAATGACTTCTAAAAACTTGGAAAACATGCCTAAGGAGCTGATGATTGCTTGTTCTCCAAACGAAATCACACTTGTTTGGGATAAATTACCAGACAACATGAAATGTGACATCGATGTATTAAGGTATCAGTATTGTACAAACCATCATAATAGCAATAATTTAGATGGAGACGAAGGCGATGGACCAGCACCTACAAGAAAATAAGTGATGTAAAAATTACAAAAAAAATTGGTTTAACGATTCAGAATGAAGGAAAACGACATAGCACTTTTAGCCCTCTAAACTGTTGCCTTCGACAATAAAAGACAAAAACAATTGATTTTTTATCAGCCATGTCGTACACATTCACTCTTACAGGACGCTCAAGCGTGC
Source organism: Kuschelorhynchus macadamiae (assembly GCA_030620095.1). Taxonomy (NCBI): domain Eukaryota; kingdom Metazoa; phylum Arthropoda; class Insecta; order Coleoptera; family Curculionidae; genus Kuschelorhynchus; species Kuschelorhynchus macadamiae. The sequence goes on along the minus strand of JAUTXW010000278.1, from coordinate 1,829,470 downwards.
TAAGTATAGGCTTCATAGAAATGAGTACAATAAATAAATATGGGCTTGCACTTGTTGGATTTTACACATATAATTCCATTTTTATATTGATGAAAGCAACAATTCACTCTTATACAAGAAAAAAAAAATCAAACTTCACCTTTTGTAAAATTAACAGTTCCACCAGGAGTCTACGAAGTGAACGAGATCGAAAAAGCAATGAAAATGGTTTTACAAGTAGCCAAAGCTACAACACCGAACAAGACACACTGAATCGTGAAATTAAAAGAAAACTATATGAGGAAGATTTAGGAGAAAACTGTATTGGTAAGATCTTGGGATTTGATAGTATATTGTTAAGAACGGACATAAAAAAACATGAATCAACCTTTCAAGTAGATATTATGAAATTACGCATAATACGTGTTGATTGTAATGTTATCTCTGGAACATACCTTAACTCACAAGAATGTCATATTTTATTCGAATATGATATTGATATTGATCTTGGTTATAAGATAATGAAAGAACCTGCAAACCTTGTTTTCTTGTTTATTTGCCGTTAAACCCGGACGTCAGTTCATAGACAACATCACTTTACGCATCTTGGACGATAACGGTGATCTTATCGATTTTCACGACGAGAGGATTATTATTAAACTGGAACTAAAGAAACTAGCGTAAGAATGGGTTTTCGTTACAATCGTCAACCGTACATGTTTTCTTTCAGAATGGCAAAACTTAATAAAAAGAGACAAATTGTTAAAGCGGAGTTCATTCACGACCCTGAAGTTAGATCAGAAGGACATCACCAGCACTCTGCAAAAGATTGGTTTGAAAGTATGAAGCCCGCAAAAATGATGGCAACTAGTGAAAAAACTGAGGTCTCTACTGAACCTATTTTCGATATATCCACCATAAGTCTGCAAGAATATACATATAAACCCTAAGGATCCCCTAAATTCCAAAATTCGATCAAATTCAAATTCCAGTTCACTTTCAAGATATAATTTTGTATATATCGGAGTTATACATCTATATTGAAGGAACATTTAAACTAGAGGACGCAACCAAAAAATGCTTTCTATTTAACAATTCATTAGCTTTTCTATTCGACGAAATTCGATGAGATGGGTGGTGAGAAAGTCGCAGTTGTCAGAAAACCAGGTGTAACTATAGCCCTTAATACAATTTCGTTTGGTAGTACACTGCTGAAACCCCTTCTGACGTGTGGTTGGGGTCTAAAGAGAGAAAACCACCACATTTTGGATTCCACTAGTAATGTATTTTCCGATAAATTACACTTAAAATATCCAATGGGTTTTGTCGAGGATTATACCAAGGGAATTTTTAATATTAAACAGGAATTGATTATAATAATTGCAAATTAAATAATAAAGCATATTGCATCAGTTATCAGTAGTAAGGTAAATTAAAATACTTTTAGATAATAACAAAGCCATTGATCTGCTCGTATCCAATTGATCTATGCATCTCAACTAAACTGGTCCCACGTGACGATTGAGGCTTAAAGTATTTACGTGATAGAAAGGTCGCGTAATAGAATCCACGTGGTCGTAAACATATCAATGTTTTTAACTTGTCACCTAATATAGCTTTCCTAAATATTAAAAAATGTTTGAACTTTTTTTTAATTGTTTAGCGGTCAATAGATTCATTGGTGCAATATCTTTCAAATAAGAATTGTATAAATGCTTTAGATCGCTTTCGATACGGGAAACAAAAACTTTTGCTGCATTATCCTCTTTGTACAGCTCAAATTTAGAGATTGAATCATCGAAAGAGCATTTTATTAAATATGCGAAAGAATACGACTCATGTTTACCGCTTTTTGCTGTGTAAGAATTTTGAGGGTTTATGTGGTTACAATCATTTTTCTGATGTAGTATTAAAGATGTTGTTAAACTGAAATAAATTAGCCAAACATGGCAAAAATATTTTTTACTAGTACTGCGAGAAATCTGGCTTGAAACTAATCGAGATAAGTCTTTGATACAGCAGTAATAATTTTTTAAACAGTCTGAATTGGAATTATGTTTATCATCATCTTTAAAAGCACAATCTTGTTGAATTAGTAACAAATTTACATGCACTTGCAGTTTTGGGTCTGAGAAAAAAATATATACAGAATACCAAGTTTTGAAACCATTATGCTTGCGGGATACAACGCAAGTTATCTCCCACGCAAAACGCACTTATCTTGGTTTTTCACATTGACAACAGCTTTTTTCTTTTTTAGATATCTGGGCAGCTTTAAGTAGGGAAAGGAACCAATGGGACTAAACTTATTGATGTTTATTTCTAGGTATAGGATTTTCTCTAGAGCCCAACCTAGAAAATAAAAAAAAAACATTAATATTTGAAAAATAATACTTCCTACATATTGAACAATACTAAGTGATTCAATTTAACATAACTATACCATACCTGAATCTTTTTCTTGAAATTCCAAAGACTGATTCTTCATTACATCAACAAAAGGTTGATACACCGCAGCCAGGTCACATTCAGAATTAATGATCTCATTCGATGCATTGAACGATTTGTCACTGCATGTGTCCTGTGATGGTAAAACATATGGTCCAACTCCAACCATATTGACTTTTATTGCAACATGAACCTTCAACATCTCGCTAACCAAGCATAACATTTTCGACTTAATTTTATTAAAAAATAGCGAATAATTAATATGGTCATTTTCGCTGCTTATACGATAAGTAGTAATTCTGATTCTGCAAGCACTTTGGATAACTTGAACACCAGTCGATAATGGTACACGTGAATTAGTTCGATGCTCTAATGTTTTTATGTCATTTTATTTGTTGACACTTAAAAAAGAAAAAAAAGAAAACAAAAAGAGAGTTTATGTTACGTCTTTTTATAACTGTTTATAGTAATTTTAGAAAAATCGTGAATTTTCATAAAAAAAGTAAATTGGGCTTAAGATGCCCATAAACTATGAGGATGAATAAATTAAAAACTAAACATGATATAAAAAAATTGACTTTAAATTTTTGATCAGGACCCCAAGATCCACCTATATAAAAAAAATCACCAAACACGGCCATGGGGCAAAAACGTAAATACTTACCAAAACCAGCCACTATTAGTCGACTGCATGGGTGTGGTATCTAGAGAGCGAAGACTTACTTTTGAGGCTTGGCAAGCAGCCTCAATCAATGAATGTTTCTCTTGTCGAGATGTTCGTCGTCCAGCTTTACAAGGTTAGTAATTCCACTACAACCTCACTCTTGGCTAACGTTTATAATAAATTAGGAGAAGCTTTAAAAAATATTCCTTTTCTTTTAACGGGTAGCACCGGCGACTTCTACTAGTAACGAGGCACGGAACGTCCTATATAGGACAGTTAAACCAGAAGGACTTCCCTCCACCAGTAATGCTTTGCGACTGGACATACTGAGAAGTCATTATCAGGTAAGTATTACAAGAGACACATATACAAGGTATTCAAGTTCCATTTTTTAGCTTGATATTTTACTTACAGTGCTGCGTTTAGGAAAATACCTATCTAACTGATCCTCTCTTACCGGATCCTCACTCAGCAAACTAAATGGAAGGCTGTGGATGGGAAGTTTGTTCCGATTCTGATCATGTTAAAAATCGGTTCCAAAAGCCTGTTGGTGCAAGACAAGTTGCCCCATCGAGGCGTTCGGATGACGGAAGAGTGGTCCTGCATCTCCGCTAAAGTGCTGTGCATTAACAGAACTATCTAATAGCTCAAGTACTCGTATGTCTACCTACTTCTTGTGTGAAGTGCATTTCGTAATGATTAAATCTTTTTGTTTTTAATAGTAATACCTGCACCGCATAAAAAGTTTATTTTTGTCCATTGTTATAACAAAAATTAGATTTCTATTTTTATTACAAAATGACTGTGTTCATAATTAGTAATTAGTTTTTCCTCATTACAAAACATTGAAATGCCGCTAGGCTACCTACCATCTTTGTCTTCAGCGATTTCAAAAACCCCCGGAGACATTTTTAATAAAATTAACACGTACATCGCAACAGAATATTTTTTTAAGAAATTGCGGTAATGATGGAGGCCATTAAAAATTATGCAATTTCGGTTGATTTTTTGCGGTTATCAATATCGTTTTAATATCCTTAATACTTACATATTAATCTTTTAAAAATAGCCGCTATATTGGTCGCTATCTTAATTTACGCACTTTCAGGCAATCGAAGAGATATTTGCAACTTTCTGGAACCATTTGAGTTGCCACGTGGAAGTACTTATTCTGACGTTAGCCAAAACATCATCTGGCACGGCCCATTCGAAAAAGTAACAATTTTCACGAAAAATAAAAAAATTGCTATTTTTTTAAAACTCGATTTACACAATTTTTGGACCTCGGACAAAAAAATCTGTGCCTAGTAGCAGTAGCAAATGGACCGCCTCATTGTTTTTGTCCCAGGTGGTATCAGTATGCCACTCAAAGCTGGACAAAACAATTTCGCATACTCTCTCTAGAAGTAATAGAGGGCCGTAGATAGTGGGGGGTTAGAAGTTTCAGAAAGTGTAATATTTTAAAGCCAAAGATAAATTATAATTATTGCGTTTTTACTTTAACTTGTAATTACTTTTTAAGATGCCCGTTAGGCCATGCAACTCGTACCACTCACCTCCCATCTCCAACGACTGTATCTCGTCTCATCTGACCATATTTACTTTCGCTTTGTTACGGTATACAAGCTCGTTAAATTTTCGGGCCGAAAATTTCGGTGTGAGTCTCGTAGTTCAGTGGTAGAGTTCTGAAACTGAATTGCAAGGTTTGTGTGTTCTAATCCCCTTTCAGGCGATGACTACTTAAAAATTTTGTATGTTGTTATGTTGTAAAATCTGGTTAGACCTGGTTATGCTCTTTTTTCGAGGTAAAAAATTATATTAAAACATGGATTGTTTTTAGCAAAAATTATACTGTTAGGTGGATCTGTCCCGTTAGGTTAGCACCAGGTCCGTTGATAAAACCATCATTAAAGCCATACACTATAATTAGCTAGATATTAGCCTTAAACTATCACAGGTTAGACTCTTGTAGGTCCCGCAGGCTTGCTTTGTTTTTATTATGGTTTGGATAAGGCTGCACTGAAAACTCTTGATGTTTGTTAAGTGCATGCGCTATGCGTTTTTGAAAATTTCGACTTTTAACATTAACTATTGATGGTATTTATTTAATTATAATTGTCATTTCCCTCCAAGGTTCTTCTTTTGAAGAATAAAGTAAGTACTCATATTGTATTTTTAGCATAGGAATAATGACTTACAAACTACAAAATTATGAAATACTTTACTCAATTTAAGAAAAAGACCATTTCAAAAAAGTAAGAGCAACTTAAGTTATTTTTACTTGCATATAGCTTCAATGGGGGTTAATATGGACTGTATTCATTTGGGGTTTTCTTGCTTTTAGCGAAAGATTTTACTGTCTTCAATTAATCAATATCTTAAAAAATATTCGTATATTTATCAAAAAAACGTAGCAATGAAATGGCTATAAAAAAGCACCTTACCACATTCCTTTAGGTAATTGTCTTGATTCTTTAGGGATACCCCTCTTCTTGCTGCCAACTAGCATGCACCAGCGTTTTTATAAAAAAAAGGGCCCATCGTTAAAAAATGACCAGGCGTTAAAACCTCCAAATCGTTTGGATCCGAACTCAGAGGTGTCAGCGGGCGTGAATTTAAAATTGCCTCAATTTGGCATAGCGTAGTATATAATTCTTCATAAGTAAGAATTTGAGACCCAATTACTCGAACTAAATGGGTTTTAACAGATTTAATTCCCGAATCCCAAATTCCTCCGAAATGAGGCGCAGAAGGCGGAATAAAATGCCAAGAGATAGATTCTGGATTGGAAGCGATTTTAGCAAGTTTAATTAATTCTTTGTTAGCTTTTACAAAATTTGTGGCGTTGTCAGAAAACAAATGTTTAATATAGCCTCTGCGTGCGGCAAAACGTCGCAAAGCAGCTAAAAATGCTTCAGCTGACAAATCTGAAACAAGCTCCAAATGTATAGCTTTTGTAGCTAAACAAATAAATAAGCAAATATAAGTTTTCGTAGTTTTAGCCCCTCTGTGTTTATTTAACGTAATAGGTATGCTTCCGCTAAAATCAATTCCACTGGAAGAAAAAGTTTTCTGTGGGTTAACGCGAGCGTGAGGCAAATTTCCCATTATTGGTTGATAACAATGAGGTCTTACCTTAAAGCAACGGACACAGTGAGATAAAACTTTTTTAATTTCTCGTTTAGCCGATAAAATCCAAAATGTTTGGTTTACTAAATATTGGACTGTATACCTACATGCAAATACTTAATATGAATATATTCAATAAATAAATGAGAGAGCCTACTATCGCGAGGTAACAATATAGGGTGTTTCTGATTAAACGGAACGGATGCGAAATGAAGTGTACCTCCTACTCTTATCGGTCCTTCACTATCTAAGAAAACATTTAATTTTTAAATCGGCTTGATGCATATTTTATTATTTTTAATATTCAAAATAACATCTGAAAAATATTTTCTTTGTTCGTTTTTGGCGATTATTTTTAGGGCGGAAAGGAGCTCAAAAAAGGAAATACTATTTTTAATTTTCTCTCTATTTAGTTGGCAATTATTTATAAATCGCAAAATATAAGCGACAATAAACTGGATTTCACGTAAGTTAGATTTTTCCTCTAACAAAGAATCTAGAAAATTATTATTTAGTTTTGAAAATAAACAAAGATCTTTTTTTCTTTGTTCTATATCTATTTAGGCTTTTTTAAAAAACTAGGTGCAGCCCACCATAGAACGTGGTTTAAAAGCTCGGAGGGTAAACATCCTCGACTAGCAAAATCCGCAAGATTTCCATCTACTAGGATGTAACTTGATCCACGCCAACGTCACCATAGAATCGGAAAAAGCGAAAATATTTTTTATGGTAATTTTTTTGGCTAATATGTCAACTAGATATTTAATAACTTCGGACAATAAAGTTGCAGCTAAAAGTTCGATTCTGGGACTGGACAAAGTTTTAAGAGGAGCGATGCGTGATTTAGCCAAAACAAATTTTATAAAATATTCATTATTTTTTAAAACTCGAATATAAACCACACATGCATAACCCTTTTCGCTCCCATCGCAAAATCCACAAAAATCTATTGTTTCAGCGGCCCTTAAATCAAAATGTCGTGATAATGCAAGGGTTTCTAAAATGGGAAATTCATTCGAGAATTGCTCCCACTGGCGTAAAATTTTGTGAGGTGGTTTTTTATCATATTCTATACCAAGGACCCATAGTTGTTGAATTAAGTACTTTAAGAAAAAGGTTAGAGGAGTTAAAAAACCGAGAGGATCATAAACGCGGGCTAATTCCGAAAGCATATTTCGTTTTGTACAATTTTTATGGATGGCGTTTACATTAAAACGAAACGAATCTGAAGAGGGACGCCAACATAATCCCAAAATTTTTGTTACATCATCTGAATCGAGCGAAAGTGCCGCGGGATTTACTAAAGAAGGATCGAGATGTGAGATAACTTCGTTTTTATTGCTTGACCATTTATGAAGTTCAAATCCTCCCTTTTTAAGTAACATAATAAGTTCTTTTTGTAAGATCAAAGCATCCTGAAGAGTCTCACATGAAGTCGTAACGTCGTCTATATAGGTATAGTTTAAAAGTACTCTAGAAGCGTTAAGAAAATTTTTTACTTCTTTTTCAGCTAAAAATTGAAGCGTACGCAAAGCCAAGTAAGGCGAAGAGTTGATTCCGTACGTAACGGTGTATAGGTTAAAACAGAAATTGGATTATTTAAATTAAAACGCCATAAAATTTTTTCATAATTTCTAGGCTCCGGAGCTACCAAAATTTGTCTATACATTTTTTTAATATCAGCGGTCAAGACAACTGAATGTAAGCGAAAATTTAATAAAATATGAATAATATCTTTTTGCAAATTAGGCCCCGAAAATCAAACATCATTTAGAGACATATGAGTATTCGGTTCACGAACACTAGAGTTAAAAACAACTCTTAGTTTACTACTAACAGCTGAGGGTTTGACAATGCAAAAATGAGGTATAAAATAACTATTTGTTTCAATTTCACGATCCTTAGCGTACTCCATATGTCCAAGGTCCAAATATTCCTTCATAAAATCCGAATAAGCTAAATACAAATCAGGATTCCTTGTTAACCTTTTTTCTAATGATAAAAAACGGGTCATCGCGATTTGTTTACTATCGGGGAAGTGCGGCAGCGGATCCTCTAAACATCGAAACGGTAAAGATACAATAAACCGACCTTTCTCGTTTCTACAGAGTGTCTTATTAAAATATTGTTCACATATTTGATCCTCGGGCTTAGGAGATACTTTGGTGGACAAGTTTTCTATTTCCCAAAATTTACTGATAATATTTCTAAGCGATTCATTTTCCCATTGACACACAAATGTTTGAACAGTTAAACCATTATTTAAATTAAGCTTTTGATTAACTTGTCCCATCAAAATATATCCAAAAATTGTATTCAATGCGTAGGGATGATTAGAATTAAAACTAGATATTTTTTCTCCTTTTATTAATAAGAAGAAAAGATCAGCTCCGATTAATAACGAAATGTGAGAAGGTTTAAAAAAGGTTGGGTCTGCCATGGGAATATTTTTAATAAAGTTCCAATCGTCAATATTTATTTCTTGAGGGGGTAACTCACTACAAATTTTTGGCAAAATGATTGCGTTAGTAGAAATACAGATATCGGACTGTTGTACAGGACATATTTTAATAAAAACTGAACCTAATTGTGAAACCATTTTATTTCCACCAACACCCTGTATATCCGTACTAAGAGAGTGTCTAGGCAGTCCTAACTGATTTGCTAATTTTTTAGTTATAAATGTAGTTTGCGAGCTTGAGTTTAAAACAGCTTTGATGTGTTGATAATTTCCGCGATTATCCAAAATTTTTACTAAAGCTGTAGATAACAGGACTTGCGATTGTGAGAATATAAAACCGCAATGTGTTATTCATATTTGAAGTATCTCTATTTATTTGGCTGGTTTGAGAAATATTTTGGGCGTTATGTTGATGTGAATTATTTTTAAAAATACTAGGTGGCGCGGGCGGCGAGTGCAAAATAGTCTGAGGCAAACTTTGAGAGGTGTTTATCCTAAATTTCCTGACCTTCGAATTTTCATTGTAAATGGCGTTTTGCTTGTCAAAGTGTAAAAGAGAATGATGTCTGCGATTGCAAAAACAACAAGAAATTGTAGATTGAAATTTTAAAGTATTGTGCACATTACTTAAACAATTTAAGCACAAGCGGTTATTTTTTGCGAACGTAAAGCGTTCCAAAGGGGCTTTAGATTTAAAAATAGGACAATTAAAAATCAAATGTTGTTCATTACATACTATACATTTCAGGCTAGGTGAGTTGTGCGTACCTATAAGAGATTTTGTCTGATTATATTTATTACTAAGAGAATTTTTACAATTATTTGGCGATTTACTAGGCAAATCATTAGAATTTTTTTTATTTTTTGATTTGGCCTATAGTGAATAAAGCGAGTTACATTGGGAATCGAGAAAAGTAAGAATATCCTTATAAGAAGGCATTGCGTTGGCACTTTTATTAGCGAGTTCAAATCGAGATAGTAAAACGCCATTTAATTTATCTAATAAAATATTAGCTAGGGGAAAATCCCAAGCATCAGTATTGTATTTAAGAGTTTTTAAAGCTTCTATGTTCTCAGAAAATATATATAAAAGAGTTCGTAAAGCTTGCGGATCATCCGCGCTTAAAGCGGGAGTATCAATAATATTAGACCAATAAGTTTGAGCGGCGAGGCGTTTATTTTCACAGCATCAACTAAAGTTTCATAGGCGATTACATAATTAGCGTCAGTCATAGACAGATGTTTAACAATATTTAGCGGTTGTCCTTCAAGAGAAGAAAAATTAAATAATTGAATTTTTCAACAGGCGTTAAAGCGGAATTATTATGCACAGAACTGTTAAACATAAATGTTGGAAAAGCGGTTATATCACCTATAAAAGTAACTAATTTTAATTTCGGTAGATAATATGTAGAAGAATGGGTACCAGCATTAACACAAGACTGAGCGACAACTGGTTTAGTCTCAAAAAGCGTTTTGTAAATACGTTTTGTTTTATAATACCTGGTTTCAAAGTCATTAAAAATGATACATTCTTCATCCAGTTTTTCCGATTGTTGAGAATAAGCTTCGACAATCTGTGTTTGATATAGATGAAAAGAATCTTTTATATCGGTTAAATCTAAATATCTTACTTCAAACAACGGCCTTTTAGCTTCATTAACAACAGATTCCCGAGCCAGTGTCTCAACAATTTTCATACGACCTATTTGAATGTTTCGTAAAGGCTCTGCTTTTTTAAGGGCAGTCGACACTATTTAACGTAAATAATTTGACTTATTTGTGAATGGTTTTTAATGAAAACGAGTTGTGATAAAAAAAATTATAAAAAAGAAGCAACAGCGAATAGAACTGGCAAAAATGGATAGCGTTTCTGTTATTCCACAAAATTTAAGAAATGCGCGTTGCAGGTGCGTGTTCGGTATCTGAATTTGTGAACTTTTCAATACAAGAAAATATGAAGGTCAAGTTAAATTTGAACAAGAACAGCAATAATTTAAATTTTACCCTTAAAAAAGATATATATATATATATATATATATATATATATATATATATATATATATATATATATATATATATATATATATATACTTTTTAGTGAGCACTTCACAGACTATAGTTTTAAAAATCTTGGAACAAAAACACCACAATTTATTCGGCTTGTTAAGGACCAATTTTATGGTCAATTTAAGAAAAAGACCATTTAAAAAAAGTAAGAGCAACTTAAGTTATTTTTACTTGCATATAGCTTCAATGGGAGTTAAGATGGATTGTATTTATATGGGGTTTTTTTGCTTTTAGCGAAAGATTTTACTGTCTATAATTAATCAATATCTTAAAAAATATTCATATATTTATCAAAAAAACGTAGCAATGAAATGGCTATAAAAAAGCGACTTACCACATTCCTTCAGGTAATTGTCTTGATTCTTTAGGGGTACCCCTCTTCTTGCTGCCAACTAGCATGCACCAGCGTTTTTATAAAAAAATAAAATGCTTAAGAACTAAATAAAATACTAGCGAAAGGTAAAAATGCCAATTGATGGAAGGCGCGATGTGATCTTCTCAACATTCAGTACTGGAGAGTTCGTACCGCTTCCTACGGTTGGGCAGTTGTTATTGAATGGTAATATATATATATATATATATATATATATATATATATATATATATATATATATATATATATATATATATATATATATATATATTATATATATATTACGTGCTCATAATAAAAAAAAGAAACATAATTTAGAAATTATAAAAATTAACCCCAATTATATTTACAATAAATAAACAAATAAGTTGCGAAACTTATTCACCATATATACAGTGTCAAATTTTTAGTAAAAGGACCCATCGGGAAATTTGATAAGAGGGCCCACAAGTTCCAATAAAAAAGTCAAAATACCATTGTACGCACTCGATTTTTTTTATATTTTTATACTATTGGGTACCTTAAAACCATGTAGACCCACGTACAAACAAATAATAAATCTACAAATAGGTTTTAATGCAGGAGGCCATAACTAAAGAGGCCAACAGAAGTGTTTAAAAGGTTGCACAGGATTAACCATTGTTTAAATAGATTGAGAGCGTTTCAGGAAATGCGCATAAACTATGAGTTGAGCGATTTTAAGAGCGCAAGAGGTATTTCGTATAACAATTTCGCATGAAATTTTTTAGGGTTTTTCGACCCCGCTGAATCCGAAAATAGCTCATAATTCAAAATGGCGGCCAATAAAAAAAATCGCCTTTATGATATATTGAAGGGGATTCAGGGCATATCCGGGGGTTTTTGACATTGCTAAAACCGAATGCGTTATTGTTGTCGACATAGGACTCCCCGAAAGTGCGTAAATTAAGATACCGACTAATATAGCGGCTATTTTTAAAAGACTAATATGTACGTATTAAGGATATTAAAAGTGTGCCCGGGGGTTTTTGGCCCCGCTGAAGCTAAATACGACATTGATAATCGCAAAAAGTCAACCGAAACTGCATAATTCTTAATGGCCTCCATCATTACGGCGATTTCTTCAAAAATATTCTGATGCTATGTACGTGTTAATTTTATTAAAAATGTCTCCGGGGGTTTTTGAAATCGCTGAAGCCAAAGATGGTAGGTAGCCTAGCGGCATTTCAATGTTTTGTAATGAGGAAAAACTAATTATGAACACAGTCATTTGTGGACATCAATGGACAAAAATAAACTTTTTATGCGGTGCAGGTATTACTATTAAAACCAAAAAGATTTAATCATTACGAACGGCACTTCAGACAAAAAGTAGGTAGACATACGAGTACTTGAGCTATTAGACTGTTCTGTTAATGCACAGCACTTTAGCGGAGATGCAGAACCACTCTTCCGTCATCCGAAGGCCTCGATGGGGCAACTTGCCTTGCACCAATGGGCTTTTGGAACCGATTTTTAACATGATCAGAACCGGAACAAACTTCCCATTCACGGCCTTCCATTCGGTTCAGGTAAGGGAGGATCAGTTAGATAGGCATTTTCCCAAACGCAGCACTGTAAGTAAAATATCAAGTTTAAAAATGGAACTTGAATACCTTGTATATGTGTCTCTTGTAATACTTACCTGATAATGACTTCTCAGTTTGTTCAGTCGCAAAGCATTACTGGTGGGGGGAAGTCCTTCTGGTTTAACTGTCCTATATAGGACGTTCCGTGTCTCGTTACTAGTAGAAGTGGCCGCTGCTACGTGTTAAAAGAAAAGGAATATTTTTTAAAGCTTCTCCTAATTTATTATAAACGTTAGCTAAGAAAGAGGTTGTAGTGGATTTACTGACCTGACGACAAACATCTCGACAAGAGAAACATTCATTAATTGAGGCTGCTCGCCAAGCCTCAAAAGTAAGTCTTCGCTCTCTAGATTCTGCAGCCGACTGGTTTTGGTAAGTATTTACGTTTTTACACCATCGCCGTTTTTGGTGATTTTTTGTATATATGTGGATTTTGGGGTCCTGATCATAAATTTAAAGTCAATTTTTTTAGGTCATGTTTCGTTTTTGATTTATTCATCCTCATAGTTTATGGGCATCCTAAGCCCAATTTACTTTTTTTTATGAAAATTCGCGATTTCTCTAAAATTACTATAAACAGTTAGAAAAAGACGTAACATAAACTTTCTTTTTGTTTCCTTGCCTTTTTTATTTAAAAATACTTCATATTTTTTGGACTAATAAGTTTTCCTTCGACCTTCACGTTGGCATGTTGACATCACGAAAAACCATTGAGATAGAACTTTAAAGAGATTGTTACAAATTAATAATGGACATTTTTGTTATGTACATAATGGGCGGTACCAGCAGGAGTACGAAGGCACTAGGTAGATTCATACCGGGCTAGCACTAGGTTAGGCGCCGTAGGCATTATCGTTATAGCCCTAACAGCAAAAATGAACAACAGCGAAATTTGTCTGGAAAAAGTGCACTTCGCTGTTGATCGCCTTTTGTGCTAAGGCTTTATTGATGGTACCTACGGCGCCTAACCTGGTACTAACCCGCTGTTATTTCACCTAGTGCGTCCACGCTGCTGCTGGTAACGATCAACCTTACGTATGTAACAAATTATCCATAATTAATTTGTATTACAGTGTTTATCAGCTACTGGAATTTGTATCAAATAATATGTTTTTACTTCAAAGTTGTAGCTCGATGGTTTTGATAATGTCAAGATGCCAACTTGGAGTAAAAGTGACTAATCAAAAAAGTATGAAGTATGGTTGTTTTTGAATAATCCCAATGTCCTAATTTTTCAGATAAAATGAGGCAAGGAAATCAAGAAGAGAATTTTGTACAGACTTTTATAATTGTTGGTAGTAGTTAGTTTCATACGGAACTAGTCCATTTTTGTAAAAAAAGGAAAAAAAAAACGAGACCGAAAAAATTTGACAACCTATATACAAAAAAATCGTCAAAATTGGCATTGGTGTAAAAAATGAAATAATTACCATAGTTTTGACGTGCTGTCTGAATCTGTCACTGAATGAAAAGTCAAAACACTTTCCCTTTGAATAGAGGTGACTCCTGATGTGATGTGATGGCTTTTCATTTTGGCGTAATGATGCAGAGCAAAGAGAAGCCACTTTGTGTAGCGTGCAGAATCACTCGTCTCACCTTCCTCGTGAGTTTCAGCTAGACGATGAACCTTTATGAACTTCATTTTTCCTCTTCGCTTCCCGCCTGTTTTAATATGTTTTTAATGAAACAAAGTGAATGGGTAATAGTTCTCTTTCACAAACACAATAAGTGAGTTATGTTCTCGACTGTTTTTTTTTCAAAACGTTTATCATAGGCGTAAATATCTTTATGTGTATTTGAGTATGTATACCGTGTTCCACATAAAATGTCTACACCTATACAGGGTGCACATACTACGAAATCAATCTTGCATCTTTTTAAAGTGAAAAAAGTCGATTTTTCAAATAGAACACCCACTCAGGGGTGGCTTATGGTCAACTTTTCAGGGGGTCAATACATATACACCACAAAGAGTCATCTGAAAAATGCTATTTTTAGTTCGCAACCCCATGTCCAAGCACATAAATCCTACATATTTTTACGAAAATAACGATTTCCTTTGTTTTTGCCTTTACTTGTTTGCTGAATTTTAAATTTCGGCAAAGGTCGACTACTGATCTTAAATTCGAGTCGTTTCTTAAATTCCAACCCGCCAAAATAACTGAAAACGGCTTTTAAAGTCTTAATATTCTAAAACACTGTGGCTACCTTTCTTTAAAATATTAATTTAAGCCACAAAATCAACAAATAAAATGTAAAGTCTTGAAAATAAAATCTATAAAAATACGCAGTCGTAACCACAACCTATCACACGATCCAGATTAAACGCATGAACTGCAGTTGATTAACTTAAAAATATTTAAGTTTCCTCGGCGGGGCTTTTGACACAAACTTTGCCAACGTAAGCCGTATATTACCTATGTGCCCTTATGCGAATTTGATCGGGAATATTCGGGAAAAACTCGCCTCCGTTTATAACCACGAGGTCAACGCGGACCGCCAGACGTAATTGATGCCAACGAAACGAAACTCCGAAGATCGAGGCATCGATAGTGTGTCGCGGAATTAAGTAAACAGAGTTTATATGCCTAGAATAATAGAAAAAATTTCCAATTTAAAAAAAATTTGAAAAAATATAAATTATGTATTATTTTACATATTTGTTTGGAAATATGTATTGGGGGGGTCATTGATCATATGACCTAATAGAGGAGCGGCCACTGTACCCACTATGTTTTTTATTTATGCAAATGATCAAAAAAATACCTACATATATATATATATATATATATATATATATATATATATATATATATATATATATATATATATATATATATATATATATATATATATATATATATATATATATATATATATATATATATATATATATATATATATATATATATATATATATATATATATATATATATATATTAATTGGACTTCTTTCTTGGGTATAGGTTTATTTGCAAAATCAAACAATGGGATTAACTTGACGTTTCGCATATCATAGTAGGCTTTCTCAAAAATTGCTCATTCCTTTATTATTTTTTTTTTGGTATATATGGCTTTCCTTACCTATCTACAATTAATTTAAAAAACATTTAGTGGTCTAATTATAAAATGACATTTTCAATTTTTCTAAAACTGATTTAAAATTTTATACTATTGACAATAATTATTACAAAATTAATAAAATAAGGCTACATACCTCGAAAAATACATGCTGATTATTCACTTATATTTGAATGATAGGTAGCAAGTTAGTGGTTTGCCAGGCAACTCATGGCACAGTTTTAGGTAAAAAAGTGTTCTTATCGTAGTAAGTTTTTTTTGATGAATTTATAGATACTTTTTTGCTATTTTTTAATTTAAATCTTAGAGTAGAATCAGACATTCACAATGACATACTACATTTTAAAAATAATGGCTTAGACGAAGTTAAAACTATACTAAAATATCAAATTGTGGTATATTTGACTTAAATTTTTTATGTCTTGTTTGTCATTTACTGGATTTTTTTCTTTTTTTATGTGAATCATTTCTTTGATAATTAATTTCTGATACAGGTTGTCTTCATCAATCATTTTGGTTTCAGAAAAATTAAATTCGTGTTTTGTGCTTTTTTCATGTTTGTGTAATGCAGTGGATGCATTCTTTGTATACTTATGCCCTTTTATTCTATTTTCTAAAAGTTGGGTTGTCATACCAATATATTTCATAGGGCAGTTTAAACAAGGAATTTCATATACGAGATTGGTTTTTTTATTTCTGGGAATTTTAGTTTTTAATTTTGTAAATAGGGAGCCTATCAGGTTCTGGGCTTTATGACACAATTATGTTATATTTTCCTAAGATATGTTTTAATTTTTCAGATAATTGAGATGTGTATGGCATTGCAATATATTTTTTTTGCGTATTATCTTGTCTTACGTTTTCGTTATGATTGTTATAATATATGTACGTCCTTTGTTTGATAATTGTTTTATCAGTTTTTCTGGGAAATGATTTGCATTCAAGGTCTCTTTAACTTTATTAAGGGCTTCAGGACGGTATTCTGGTGACGTTAAAGATATGGCACGGTCAACTAGACCAATAACAACACTTCTTTTTTGTTTGTATGGATGGTGGGAATTGAAATTAAGATATCGTCCAGACCAAGTTTCTTTTGTAAACCATTTAGTTTTTAAATTATTTTCTTTTTGTCTTATTATAGTAAGGTCGAGAAAATTTATTTTGTTTTTTGATTCAACTTCAAGAGTGAACTGAAGTTTCGGATGGAAATTATTGAATGCGAAAAGTAGTTCTTCTATTTTATTTTCTGGAACTGATGCTAAACAATCATCCACATATCTCTTAAAAAAAGTAATATTAAAATTCAATTTTTCAAGAACTTCCTCTTCTACTTTTCGCATTCAATAATTTCCATCCGAAACTTCACTCTTGAAGTTGAATCAGATAACAAAATAAATTTTCTCGACCTTACTATAATAAGACAAAAAGAAAATAATTTAAAAACTAAATGGTTTACAAAAGAAACTTGGTCTGGACGATATCTTAATTTCAATTCCCACCATCCATACAAACAAAAAAGAAGTGTTGTGATTGGTCTAGTTGACTGTGCCATATCTTTAACGTCACCAGAATACCGACCTGTATCAGAAATTAATTATCAAAGAAATGATTCACATAAAAAAAGAAAAAAATGCAGTAAATGACAAACAAGACATAAAAAATTTAAGTCAAATATACCACAATTTGATATTTTAGTATAGTTTTAACTTCGTCTAAGCCATTATTTTTAAAATGTAGTATGTCATTGTGAAGGTCTGATTCTACTCTAAGATTTAAATTAAAAAATAGCAAAAAAGTATCTATAAATTCTTCAAAAAAAAAAACGTACTACGATAAGAACACTTTTTTACCTAAAACTGTGCCATGAGTTGCCTGGCAAACCACTAACTTGCTACCTATCATTCAAATATAAGTGAATAATCAGCATGTATTTTTCGAGGTATGTAGCCTTATTTTATTAATTTTGTAATAATTATTTGGTAATAGTATAAAATTTTAAATCAGTTTTATAAAAATTGTAAATGTCATTTTATAATTAGACCACTAAATGTTTTTTAAATTAATTGTAGACAGGTAAGGAAAGCCATATATACCAAAAAAAAAAATAATAAAGGAATGAGCAATTTTTGAGAAAGCCTACTATGATATGCGAAACGTCAAGTTAATTCCATTGTTTGATTTTGCAAATAAACCTATACCCAAGAAAGAAGTCCAATTAATATATACCGGGTTTCAGAATCAAATTGAATAATTATATATACATATATATATATATATATATATATATATATATATATATATATATATATATATATATATATATATATATTTTTTTTTTTTAAGTGATTTAAGTTGGATATTTTGAAAATAAATTAAGTTCACGGTAAATTAAGCATGGTATTTTGATCATTAAATTTAATTTAAACATTTTCATTGCTATACAAGGTATGACAAAAAAAATATAATTAAAAAAATGTTTCAATTGGATACTTGCATCCGAACCATAATCCTATCTAAAGTCCAAATTAATTATTTTATTTTTACTTTTTTATGCAACTTTGTATATCTGTAAACGTGGTATATCTTATCTTGATCTTTAGAAAAACACAACATAAAAATGGTCTTCACATATAAACAAAAAAGAGAAAAAAAGAAAGATTGGAATTTAAGGCAGATACGTTTGTTCAAACTTTTGCATATTTTGTATAGTTTTAATTATTTTGTTTCGGTAATCGTAGGTTACCCCATATACATATTATGTATGTTTGTATATATTTAATCGTCGCCAGCAAGTCAACATTTTTCACATCGGGTGTCCCGCAGGGTTCGCATGTTGGTCTAGTTCTCTTTCTACTCTTTGTTTCGAATTTTCTAAATGTCTTCTATATGCAGATTCTATCTATAGATGCAATTCTTTTCATCAGTCTCCTCAGACTCCAATCCTCTGCAGTCTGACATTGAAAGGCTCATCAAATGGTGCAGCACTAATTATCTCTCTCTTAACACCTCGAAATGTAAAGTGCTCCGTTTTCATAAACGTATTAATCTCATACCCTCCACCTACTTTATAGATAACGTAGTTGTTAGTTCTTTCACGGACCTAGACCTAGACCTGCAGACTGAAAGTTAGATTTTTATCAAAAATAACTAGGAATTATTTTTGATACTTTTAGTCTGCATATTGATAACATTGTACTTAACGGTTTTAGACTACTGGGTTTTATAAAGCATCATCCGAAACACGTAACTGATACCAAGGCATTTGGGTGTCTCTATAACTCATTGGTTCTAAGCAGACTAAGCACTTTGCAGCTAAAAAGGCAGTTAACCGGATTGGTTTTGTGATTTTTTTTAGCCCGTATTGATGTTCGTTTTTATTTATGTAGTTGCGTAGTTTTATTATCATTCATGTATTATTTTACTCCAGATATTGAAAATCTTTCTCCTTGTTGATAATTTTCGTTTGCTGATCTGACATATTTTTCTTAGAGTTATTGACTTCATTATTTATTTATTTGACGTTATTTGCGAATTCGTACCATTTGGGATGTTTAGCATTCTGTACTGTACGTTTCTGAATGGCCACTTGTCCGATGCGTGCATCGGCTACGTCCTTACATTATTAACAAAAATTATATGTATATTTTTTATATTCTAGTAATAATGTTGCTAATAATATTTTTATTGTTATTAAAAATTGAGATATTTAATTAAGTTAAGCTATGAATTCTAACATGTTAACTATCTTTATGCTAATAAACATTAATACAACGTTTCCCCAGTTTTGATTTGTATTCGTCTTGGTTCCTCCCCATTGAACAAATTCTATCTACGTGACTTATGTTCGGTGCTACGGCCCTGCAGTAACGTGAGCGTTTCATTGACAAATTCATTTTCACTTGATTAGATTTTTGGAAGGATCAAGATTAAGTTTTGCGCTGTGTGAGCCATACGCTATCATCTACTCCCATCATGCAACTGACTCCTCGGAACCTCGCGCTCGCAAATATATTTTCTCGTTAGTAGTTATTATTATCTTTATTCCACGACATTTAAATTCAAAAACTTTTTGTATTAGCTTTTAATGTTAATAATCAAAGCAGCAGTGAATTGAAAACGAGAAAAAAATCTATTTGAACCCCCAATGCATGTATCGTAGTAATTTTCATTCTAAAAACGCGGAAAAATACCAGCTACTCGAATATCAAGTCGGAAACATTATAGCTGTTCATATTAAACATTTGCTAGTCGATGAAATTTTAAACAAATGAATATGCTTTTGGGCGTTTTGTTCTGCACATTTATATACTGTAAATTGTCGTATCAGCCAGAGATATCTATCTGCTGTTTGAAGGAGAATTATTGTTAAAACATTGCCTCCCGGGATAAACAAATAGCCATAACTCGTTAATAAATGAGGTCACAGGATCGATATTCTGCTCATCTATTAAGCATCACAGAGGCTATATTTCTATATTTAAAAGAAGGATCAAATCTATAAGTTGCAAATTGCTTACGTTATTGACATTTGCAAAAAGATAATTTTTAAGGATTTTTTTGGTGGTTTTCTCAAATGCTAATTAAGACTTTTCTACCCGACATATCTCAAAAGATAGGGTTTAGAAATATCTACAACTTTTAGAAAGATATTTTTTTTGTAGAACCAACCTATTTTAATGTAGATGATAAAAGCCAATTTTCCGCACTTTAGGCAATTATTTACATATTTTACATAATTATTTTTTGGGTAGTCTCTTGAAAAGTAACATTTTTTAGATGTATGTACAGGTTTGTCTAATAATAGGAGATGTCGGCTCTAGCTCGGGAACCGTTATTGACAGATCTTAAGGAAAAAAATATTTTTGGGTAAATCGGCCAAGAGAAATTGCTGTAAATTATTTTCAAGTTCGAAAACTGGTCGCTAGGGGGCGTAACAGTAACACAAAAGTGTAAATTCCAATTTTCTCTTAAATTCCCATAATTCAGGTATGTTAAAAATATAAGCATTGTATTTTTTTTCACTATTCAATGCACTTCATAACTACCAAATAAATTGTGATATAGAAGTCATAGCGTACAATTTGATTTTTTGAGAATTCCGAAACAACGCCATCTAGTGACCACTAGCAAAGTTATTACGGTCCAGTTTATAGTTCCACGAGTAAAGCAATAATAGCACTTTTTTCGATACCAGTTGAATAAAACAGAGATATCTATATTTGAAAGTAAGAATGTTTGACCCTCCCCACCACTATATTTTTGAAAATAGACAGAAATGAGCTGGAAAAGTGCGTAACTGGTTGAAGAATACAATGCTTATATTTTCAACATACCTCAATCATGGAAATTTAAAAGAAAATTGAACTTGAAAATAATTTATAGCGATTTTCCTGGGTCGATTTACCCAAAAATATTTTTTCCTTAAGTACTGTCATTAACGGTTTCCAAACTACAGCCGACGTCCTCTATTATTGAACCACCCTGTATTTAAATAATTTTTTCGTGCAATTTTTCCTATACACGTTTACGAAAAAAATGCCTAATATCAAAGTTTACAGAATAAATTCGGTAGTAATCTTTTATCTATAATCCAGTACAACCTGCGATTCCATGATCCCGTTAGCCGGATGAATTATTTGTTGGCCTGGAGAACCGAACCCCATTCCTGGTTAATCCCCGCCAAACCGGGTCGGATGGTAACCTGTACGGTTAGTTTGTTTGGTCTTTAGTGACTTAAATCAAGATCCAATAAATAACTCGATTAAGTTCAGAAAAAGGTTAAACTATAAAGTCCATGTTCTTTTCGTACGCTACTGCTTTGACAGTTATTATCTATCTAAACTTAGTACCCTGTTAATATTATGTTTGATTAGATAATGAGCTACTTCGTGTAAAGGAAGCTAAAAAATGAATGTTTTTTATAATATATTGTTTAAATAATAATTTTAATATATTGTTTAAAGATGTTAAAAGCAAATTTCAATTTTCAGTTGGTTTTTGGATTTTGTAGAATATAGCAAAAGGGTACAGATGGGCGTAATCGTATGGATGGACGTTTATCTGCTGCAACTGATCACAATTCCAATCTAATCGATGAATAATATTTAAATTTAGAACAAAAAAATTGAACCTTTGTTTACTCGAGTTTTTTTCTGCTGAGATTAGGTACAGGCAAATTAGTGCTAGGCAGATTAGACATATGGAATGCAAGGCCTTATGGCACCTGATTAGTCAGGTTTACATAGAATTATAGGTGTTTAAATATAAACTTAAAGTGTATAGTAAGTTGGTATAAGACAAGCGAAAAATTAGGCCAAAATCCATTTTTTACTTATAATAACGACACTAGATATTTACTAGTAGGCTTTTAAAATATTTAGTAAAATAATATTTTAGAGAAGTCGTCTTCTTTATTTGCAACCAGTGCTGGTAATGTTTAAAATCATGTGCTTAAGAGACTTTTTGTAAATTTGCAAAGAAGCCAGTTTTGCTCAGTTATTTAAACATTCTCCATATAAATTCTAGTCTGTAATTAATCCTATGCGCTTTTGCCAAAATTGTTGCATGCTTAATATACACGTAATAACATTAAAAGCAGAAAAGAATTGCAATGGCAATGGCATTGGTAATTTGTTTATCGAGTGCCTTAGAATTTAGTTTACCGATGTACTTGGTCTCGAATGGGTTGTGAAAGTGCTTTTTACACAATGCATGTAACGTGCTTAGGATGAAGTTACGCTGGTAAGCTGATCTTTAAAATGAAATCTGAAATTCTTTCTACACTACATATTTTGCTAAAAACAGTGAATTTACCTTGTAAATCAGCGGTAATATATATTTTGTGTTACCGTTATTCTTACTTTTTATAGTTTTTTTTCGAGAAGTAGATTGACGAAGACTCCTATTCAATAACACAGCTTTATATTTAGGCCAGCTAAGTTCAGACGTTTTAAAATATCAAAATTGTGTTGTTCGACTTCTCACAAAATAAAACTGAGTTTTCTTTAAACGTTCAGCATTTTATATTTCATATTATAATAGGCCCCATGCATTAGTGGGCCTTTTATCAGGTCTTCCTGCGGATCATCTTAAGAAAATTGGAGTTTTTACGTTTGATATGTTACCAATATATCAATCATATTATTTCTTAATAACACACATATGTTATCAAACTAAAGAAGTAAAAATCAAGAACGGGTATCAGATATGATTTTTTCAAGTAAAATGTGGGACAGTGTAAGATTGACATGAAAAATTATTTGCTTTTCTTCTGCATTTTATCAAAATACTAATATTATGTGTGTGATATATGGGTTACTTTAATACAAAGTTATCTTAGCAATATTTATTAGTATATCCAAAACCTATCAAACCTAAAGAAATTATGTTAATATGTTTAAAATTACTTCGGTCTGTCATACATTTTCAAAATATAAAAAAATATTAACTTAAAATAATATATACAAAAAAGATGTTTTTTTTACTTAAATCTCCAAATTCCTTCTATAAGCCTAAATTTCTCCGATCTCGTGAAGTAAGGATCCCCTCGTGTAATCGAAGGCGAAACGTCGGAAAGTGATTCTAATTTGGCAATGTTTACTCCCAAGAACCAGGATTTCTTAATAGGTTTATTGAATCGATATTTGTGAAAAACGTGTAAATAAAAATTTGGGACACGATAGATACAAGCAATTTTCAAAACTAATAACGAATGAGTAATTAACACTACACATAAAATAAAAAACTAAACAATCGTAAATGTCTCCTTATGTAAATTTAACATTTTGAAATTTGAAAATTTTGAAAGAACCTAATAAAGTCCTCTTGAATACGTACCCGGATAAAATTTTACTCTAAGCATAGAAATGATCGAACTTGACAAGAAAACGTATTTGCCAAACTGGCTATTTGTTTTAAAGTGTTTTTTTTTTGGAAATTTGAATAAAATATTGCTGTGTTTGTTTTATGTTTTGTCGTTTTTTTTAGATGTAGATTAGCAAATATTAAAGTTGTTGGTTTTAAGCCTAAAATATTATGAGTTTTTTTGTAAACGAAGTTTTACAATTCATATATAAAAACATATTTAAAAACTTGCCAGTATTCAACAAAAAAATACTATTTGAAGTTTTATTTAAAAATGCTACAAAAAGTTTCCTAATAATTTGTATGTACTTATCATATTTCATACGAAAAGGTTATCACAGTCGTTGACTTGAAGCATATTTTATTGGCTCAACCCAAATTGAAAAGAACTAAGAAGAGGACGAAGAACTAATAATTTCTTGATCAATAATATCTTAGATCGAATTTTATACTTCTTTTTTTATATTTTTCAGAGTATTTTATGATCTCGGATACTCATGAATTTCATTTGAAGTCTTTATACTCTGTTTTATTTGGCTTGATTTGATTAATTTGTTGTCGTCGATATGAATTTTCTCAGAATTATTTAGTTAGTTTTAGAATTGCCTTGTCCTTTATAATTCATATGGCCTATTCTGATGTATGAGATATCCCTCTTTTCAGTTTGTATAATTTGTAGTAATTATTTGAAAATCTATAAGTTTTTAAGGACTAAAAATTATGTTGTTTGTGTTATTTAAAACACAGTAAAAAGACCGTGACAAAATGGAATTACTTTCTCCTTCGATTGCACGACGCATCTTCAGGGATCTTTACTCCACGAGATCGGAACACTGAATGACGTGTTTCGAATTAGTGAAGTAAAGATCCCTGAAGATACCTCGTGCACTCGAAGGCAAAACGTCGGAAAGTGATTTCATTTTGACACGATCTTATCCCAAGAACCGTGATTTTTTAATACCACCGTTGGTTATTGAGAGTTTTATTTAATTTTACTCTACTGAACTCTTCAAACATGTCATTTTCTAATACCTGTATTGTTGCCCCCTAATATGCTGTTAAATATCCCGAAATAAGACACTTTGGGAAAATATTATTTATTTTAAATAATTAAACAGCATAACAGCATGACTCTTTTAATAATAATGACCATTATACAGGTAGCCATCTTGAAAGCGGCCATTGCGCGGTCATTCAGTTGTTCATGATTTCAGTTTTAATATTACACCGAAGGCGTAATGCTCGATCCATTGCGGCTATAGATATTTATTTATTTAGGATTGGATATCGGTTGATGTCACGCCATTCCACTATCATCAGCTATAAGAAGGAAATATTTGCACATTTGACATTTTAAACTAGTGAGTGAAGAAGTCTTAAAGTGAAACTTGAAATAAAGCATAGGTGTCTGGGTCTAGGCTCAATAATGTCTGATATGGTATTAACGAATTTCTTATATTTTAAGTTTAAATAGAAGCGAAGGAAACCGTCAGCAAAATTGACTAATTCTTGCGCATGGTTCGACAATAGGTCATTATCGCATATCAGTTTCTAAATATAACTTAACTACCGTTTGAACAAAAATACTATTTTAATATATATGAAAAGATGTCATAGCGCATTTTTGTGATGGCAGTTTTTGATACACGTTATTTGCAGATATATAATTGGGTCATTTCGCATAATCTTTAACACAAGTTAAAGAAATATATAAATCTAAAAGCACCTTTTTTATGAGTTATAAGTTATAGAAAATTCATAAATAATCCCATTAGATGCAAAACACTGTATTTACAAAACATCGAAATTTGTGATTTTTGGTAGCTCTACTAGATCTAGCTA
The DNA here is from genome assembly GCA_030620095.1 of Kuschelorhynchus macadamiae. Lineage (NCBI taxonomy): Eukaryota > Metazoa > Arthropoda > Insecta > Coleoptera > Curculionidae > Kuschelorhynchus > Kuschelorhynchus macadamiae. The sequence goes on along the minus strand of JAUTXW010000278.1, from coordinate 1,803,953 downwards.
GCTAGATCTACTCTAATATTTAGGTGCAAAAGTAAGCAGGACGTTAAGTATTTAAATATCAATGTGCAAAAGTCTGTAAAATATAATTTTGTCAGATGCAAAACTCTATAAAATATTGCAGACAGGTGGAACAATATATACTTAATATATGGTCTTTTCCTAGGTGGGGTGGCAAACAAGAGGGCGGAGTAAAAAATTAATTTATTTTTAAAATTGCAATATTTTTTTATCATGACCTCAAATGTAAACGAAATTTTGGAGACAAATGGAGTAATATACACTTAATATATGGTCTTATCCTGGGTAGCACACGATAGGGTTGGAGAAAAAAATTAATTAATTTTTAGAAATACAAACTCTTTCTTACTTTAACTTGAAATTTAACGAAATTTTGCAGACAGATGGAGAAATATATATTAATAATATATGGTCTTTCGCTAGGTGGGGTGGCAAATGAAAGGTGCGAAGTAAGAAATTCATTTTGAAAATGAAATGTCTCTTTTATTATTAACTCAAATTTAACAAAATATTGCAGACAGAGTAATATACACTTAATATATAGTCTTTTCCTAGTTGCGATAGCAAACGACAGAACGGAGTAAAAAATTAAGTTATTTTTAAAAACGCAATATTTCTTTTTATTATTGCCTCAAATTTAAGGAAATTTTGCAGATAGAGGGAATAATATACACTTAATATATGGTATTTTCTGGTGTGGTGGCAAACGACAGGGGCGTGGCTAAACATTAGTTTATTTTTAAAAATGGAATATATTCTTTTCTTCAACTGGAAAGTTAACGATTTTTTTTTAAATGGATGGACCAATACATCCTTATATATGGTCTTTCGCTAAGTGGAATGACAAACGACTGGGGCTGAAAAAAATTAATTTATTTTTAAAAATATCTCTTTTATCATTACCTCAAATTTAACGAAATTTTTCAGGCAGGTGGGGTGGCAAACGACAGATGCGAAGTAACAAATTCGTTTATTTTTAAAAATGCAATGTCTTTCTTACGATAACTTGAAATTTAACGAAATTCACATCAGTTTTTTTTTATTTGATGCTTATCTTTTCAGTTCGAAGCAAATAATATATATATTCAGTATCAATTTTGGCATGCCTCGGGCTATTACCGTTTAGGTATTTTAGTTGTATATACATGCGTGTTATTTTATGCTTGTTCGTGCTCTATATGTCTTGCTGTGTTGTATCATTCCCATTTCACCATGTTCTGGATACATCTATGTTTTATCTGGGACAAAGAAAACCTAATGTAAAGGTATGCTTCAGTTGTACATACATTAAGATATAGATTCACAATGTAAACACTATACTAGTCACACAACTATTATGTTTATTTTTGAATGTTAATAAAAAAAGAAGGGATGATAAAAAGAGTAGAGAGCGAATTGTTATATAAAGTACATTTTATTATAAAAAAAAAACAAGCTATTATATATAAAATAATCAACATATTTAGAGCCTCCTTACTTTTTCCTATTTTAACCTTCCGCAGAGCCCTGAAGAAGGTAATAAATTTTCCGAAACGTCGGCAATTAAAGAAGTAGTTTTTATTTCTCTCCTCGATCAAAATATACTCACACAACTTTAAACCTGTAAGGAAGATATGTTTACCCTTAGAGCTGGAAACATCTTGGAACTATCTTTCTTGTATATTTATATTACGTTAAAGGTTTATCTGGTCCACTGTAAAATTTTGTTGATGGCTCTTTGTTGCCAGCTACAAGGAGCTGGCTTGACGGATTGAGACAATGAAACTTTTCAACAAAAAAAAACCATTTCTGATGCCTATTACTGTATTTTAGATTTGAGTTAAATGGGCTCTGGGGGGTTTTACCAGCCAATCTCGAAAAAAAGTCCTTATTTTATACTATTTCCATCGTTTTACCTTAAATAAAAGTGGGTCTGGGGGGGTTATCTCCCAAACTCCCCCTTTAAATATGCCACTGTTATTTTTATCACATACTTCTTTGTAAAAATATATTATGAAATAAAAACTCATTTTTGGCTTCCAAAAGTTAGCTCAACTCAGAAACCGTGACAAGATCATGTTACTCTTATTTGAAATTCCCAAAGTCCAAAGTGATGTAAAATCATTTCCAGCTTTCTGATAGTTAATTGGAAGGCAAAGGTCTAATTTGACTGGCTACTATGTTATATTAATATTATGATATATGGATTGCTATATGTAAAAGTAAAAATACTTCGTTTTATTACTGATAAATATTCATTCTAACTTAATATATGAAGAAGAAACTGATTTATATCAATTTGTCATCATGGCTTAGTATAAAAGAAATTATTAAAATTATTAAATGCTGCCCTAGTTGCAGAAATAAGTATCAACAGGCATATATTTTTGAGAAGTGCCAAAATGCAATTGCGCCCTGTTTCTCAAAAATGACGCTTCATACGAACGGTACGAAAATATTCTTTAAGGTATCGCAAATTTCACAGAAAAAGTAGCACAGGTTCGCAAACACCACAACCATGTGTATTTGTAGTATTGCTCGAGCATGCCTCACAAATGGACTGTAGATAATTCAAGTTCCTTACACTAAATCAAACAAGCACAGAACATTTGTTGTTAGTGGAAACTCTGATTTAAATATGCTGAATTCTTATCGAGAATATATTATTCTTTATTCTCTACATGCACGTACAGAGCACGCAGTCATCTACAAAATATATCAATGGAAAATGTACTACTCAAGTAGTTAATATATTTGGAAAAATGCCCAGCGAAACACTTAAATACCTACGCTTGGGAAAAGACATACAATACATCATTTATTGTTTTGGAAGGACTTTCGTCATTATCTGCAAACACGGGTAGATATTTTAAGTTTGAAATACCATGGTTACTGGAAGGCCTTCACAGTACTGACTGCAGCAGATGGCTGCGAAGACGAATCAAAAACAATTGCTCTTCTCCTCGGATTTTTTTGTATAAACATTTGGTGGGATCATATTTTTTGCATTGCACAAATACCATATTATTTTTAATTCCGTAGAAAAATGACGTTTTTAACAATTTTTTTTTAGAGATATAAATACAGCAGCGTCTATTGGTCGGATCAGACCAAGAAACCAAAGAACCAAATTAACAAAAAGTAAAATTTTTAACAAAATTTATTTTTTTGTGTTAATATTTATTTTTGTAATTAAATGTACCAAAAAGCGATTATACTCAAAAGGAAAGCAAAATAATTAAAAACGGTTGTTTCTAAACAAAAGACAAGGCATTATAATCTTCCATTTAAAAAAAAAATATTTGAAAATGTAATAAAATAAAATAAATTTTATTTAAAAAAAAGTGCTTTGTAACTGTTTGGCTTTACTTTTAAGTATAAACACTTTTTTCTCTACATTTAATTACAAATATTTATATTTAATATATAAAAAAAATTTTCCAAAATTTTTAAATCAATATAATTTATTATTTAAAAATATTTTTAGTCCCATTCTGAGGAGAATTTACGAACTAAAGAACCTACAGTTAGAAAAATATTCAATTTGGTCGGTTTGCACAAAAACTATAAAAAAATTCAGTTCTCAAAATGAATTGTAAAGGCAAGATGCAAAATAGGAATCAACAGAAACAACTGCTCCACTGGCTAATACCACGACCGACATTGGATTAAACTTTGACTCCCGATTTTCGTTAGAAAAAAGGAGGTAGAAATGCATTTATCGTAAACCCTATTTAGAACATGTCCTACAATGCTGCAGGCGCAATGATCCATTTCAGTCAGACAACGATCGCGATTTCGCTCTTTATTTGCCGTGTTGGTAAAACGTGTAATAAAGGCATTTCTGCCTCCTTTTTCCCAACGAAGATACCGATTATGGTATTAACCACCGGAGTTAGTTGTTTCTGTTGATTCCTTTTTTGGAATTTGTCCTACACGGGGCTTGCTATCCTGTGGCGGCCCGATGAGCTCAAAAAAGAGCGAAATCGTTCGTTGTTTGACTGAAATGGATCATTGTGCCTGCGACGTTGCAGGATATGCTTCAGACAGGGATCACAGGGTCCTTGTGTCGACGCTGGTGAGACGTGAAATATGGTCATTTCTATCTCCTTTTTCCCAACGAAAATCGGAACATGCGCTTGGTAGTCTGTGGCGGCCTGATGAACCCAAAAAAGAGAGCAATCGTGATCATGATCTGACTGAAAAGGATTATTGCCTATATCACAGATTTAAAATTTGCTATGCTTTAATAGTACTATCACAAATTGTTATCAAAATGCAGTAATAGTAAATTAACCTATACAAGCTATTCTGAAGGGAATAGAAGGTCAGCTACATCATCTAGACTTTCTTATATTAGGCCATTGGATGTGTAGGCCATAACATGTAACGAATTTGATGTGTCATGCGTACTATCTTCTACATATATTTAGAGCGATTTTTTCCGATTCGCTAGCAGCAGCACCAGCTTCCACTATTTATTTTTGTTTTAGACATAGAAAAACAAAAAAATGGTGTACTGCTGGCGAAAAGCCAGCGCATTGTCGCCACATATTGAAAGAATGTCATGTACGTGACTTGAAAATATACCATATTTGGTTAAAAAGTCTCATCAAATGTACGTTTTTCAAACAAATATAATATTGTTATTTTATTAAATACATATTTTACTGCTACTGACATGAAAAAAACCTAAATCTGAATATCTATTTATCTATAACTCAAACGTAAATTGGAAATTAACCTTTAAGATTAATAAGGCGCAATGCTGCACCGTGCCGCATTTATTTATTAGCTCGACTACTCGAAAATTCTTGACGAAATTCAAAGGGCCGCATTTATATCATTCGTTGTTTGGATTTAGGTTCAATCGTTACTATTTATTTTGTTTTTATGCGGTTAGTTGGGAACACTGAAGCGATGTAAAAATTGAAATTATCCTGTTTAAAGTATCGTTGGTATGATTATTCTTTCTATTTTATTAATTTTGAAATTTTTATCTTATCGTTCTGGGTTTAAGCTTTAAAAGTTGGCGTACAACTTACTATACGATACAAAAAATATTTACAAACCTTGCAAATAAATCATTTATGAATATCCAAATCGCGTAGTCTTAGGTTTCTATTTATTTTTATTGTTTTCAGGTGTAATTCTAAAACTATAATAACCGGCAAGTACAAAATATATAACGCGGCAAGAACTAGTAAAACCGGTGAAACTTTGGCTATAATAAATTGTGCTTTGGTGATACTAGTTTCTAGTAAAAAAGGCTTGGGAACTGATTGGTTAGGCAAGTAACTTATTTTCTTTTGTACTCATTTATTACATTGTCCGGTTCATTTTGTTAATATAAATAATGCTTTAAACGAAATAAATCTCTTGTCCCGTAACTTGCACTTATAAGTTTGCGCTGGAAGCGTTTGCTAAATAGAGTGATTAGTGGTCAGCCAAATGTCCGCCCCTTTAACATATTTGTTCTTGTCACTTCGAAAAATTAAAAAATGAGCTCCTGAGATTTTTTGTACCACTTACCCTTTGCGCAGGTTTTGGAAAACTAAGATACTGGAAAACTTAATAGTATGCAGGTTAGATTGAAAAGTTAATAATTTCTAAATGGAGCACCCTGTATATTATACGTGCATCAAATTGTACATTGCCTGATAATTATAAATATAGTTAGTTTGATACCTTAGTATTCAAAGTTGCCCGAGAAATTTGACAAAAAATATGTATGGCTATAAAGTTTACATAGTTTTCCATGCAAGTTCATATTTTTAATTTCTTTTGGAATATTTAAAATTAATTAGTTAAGGGGATGAACACTGAGTGTGATCACTATGTACTGCTAATGAGGATTACTTTTGTGATGCAGAGTACGGCAAACATATTCGTGTTTTTCAGAAGGTATTAAGGTTCGCGGGGATAAGGAAATCAGTTACTATTCTTTTCATTTAAACATTTATTAATTTTTTTTTGTAAAAAGTTTTGATGAAAAACGTATATTAAAGAATATTGCCGAAATAACAAATAAATTGGTAGACTGCACTTTTAGTGTTTAATTATAATAATTTACATCTTCAAACTGAAGAAATAAAAAGGCTGTTGTTTAAATTTAGGTCACTACGTATCCGTTATGGTAATAGTTAATTTGATTGCATTGTGTATTATTGATTTATTTTATGTTTTAATGTATTATTTCTGTTTCCTTAAGAACGAGATGGGAATACAAATTTTGGTAATACATTTAAATGATTTAATTTACATAATAATATTAAGAAGCTTGCGTCAAGACGACCCACAGTTTCTTTTTATGTTGGGATCATTTTAAAAATAACTATTTAACATTAATTTAAAATATTAACACTTTTTCTTGCTAATTAAATGGGTAATGAGTCAATAACATATGATATTTGGAGAGAAAGTATAATCTATTATTAAATAAGGATTATAGTACAAAAACTGACAATACACCTTAAACTCTAAATTTATTTATATACAGGGTATATAAAAGTAAAAATCTTTAAAGATACAAAATTATTTACTACATTATTGCATGTTTATGAAAATTTGCATACATGATTTTATTTAAATATTTGCATATTTTTCATTTATGTTTGTATGATATTTTATTTTTATTTGTCACTTTTTAAACTGTTGGCAGAAAAACCGTATATTGTTGTTATTTCAGAAATTACTTAAGTTTTTATCGTTGCCCAATTATTTTTTGATGGACAGACTATATAATTCTGGTAAGTGGGGTGGCAGAGATTGGACTAGGATAAGGATGGGAAAAGAAGTATTTTGTTTAAAAAACTACTTAGTGAATTTAAAAACTTTTTCTCTTCGAGAATCTTATTTTTTCCGCTAATTAAAGACTTTAACCCTTTAACGCACAATGATCAATAAGATAAGGGCATATCGAGCGCAGTGGCGGCTCGCGGGTGAAAAAGTAAGTGAAGTGCAAATGAAGCAAGAAAATATGGCGATAATTTTTTTTCTAGAATTTTTTTATATGTGGAGAGGGTAGAATAATTTTTTACGACTTACCTAAATTTTGTATACTAAATCAATTCTCCTATCCTTCATAATAGCGAATTTATTTATCACCCTTATAAAATGGATGAGTTGCCCTAATCTCCTCCAGAAATTCCTTTCGAATTGAAATATTGCCAAGAGAAGTAAGTCTTTCTTGAGATATTGTATTTCTTAAATAAGTTTTTACACATTTGAAGCAAGAAAAACTTCTTTCCACTGAAGCACTTGTCGACGGTATTGTCAAAATAAGGGAAAACAATTGGAAAATATTGCCAAGAGAAGTAAGTCTTTCTTGAGATATTGTATTTCTTAAATAAGTTTTTACACATTTGAAGCAAGAAAAACTTCATTCCACGCATATAAAACTGATAAAATTTTGGTAAGAATCGAAGATATCGAAACAAAATGGGGGCCTAATAAAATATTTAAAAAATCAGCCTGAGAAATTCATTTTTGGATTGATTTCAAACTTTGTGCAAGAATTAAGTATGATATAGAGATGAACTGGAAATCGTGGACGAATTCAAGATGGCAGAATAAAATAAAGGCCAAATAGAATGTTTGTAGTCGTGAAAAAAAAATCACCCTCACAGGTTTTACATATCTTAACGTTTTAGCGCTACTATATGCTAAAAAACATGTTTTATCAATTCCGTCGGTCTGTCTGTCTGTCATTTCGCGGCATATCTGCTTCTGCGATTGACTTCAAAAATTAAGGGTTTACTTTTAATATTGCACAAAATTAAGTGTTACATGGTAAAAATCCAAAAGAACAAAACAAAATGGAGACCTAGTAAAATATTTAAAAAATTAGCCTTAAAAAAGTAGTTGGGTGGTTGCGGTGGAACAAAATGGGAATTAAATGAAATTTTAAAAAATCAACGTAAAACATATCTGTTTATTCCCTAGACTTCAAATTTTCCACAAAAATCAAATGTTATTTATTTTAAACTACGCCCAAAAATCAAGTGTGGCATCGACAGAAACTGCGTACTATGAATCCAATAAGGTTTGTATATTATTTTATTTATAACCATACCTTTTAAATGCAAATGACATTTTTTGTGACAAATATGTATAGACATTAATAAAGTAGGACTCCTGTATAACAACAAGCTTCGCCACCGTCAACAAATAAAAAGTCTATTAACATTTTGATAATGGTTACTATCGTACTAAACCAGCCAAACATACAGCCTTAAATTAGGAAATTAGGTGTATGTTTGATAGATTGTCATCAAAAAAGTGTTTTCGAAGATAATGAGCGATTCTTCTCAATTGAGAGAAACCGCGGAAAGTTTGGAAAAAATTAAATAATCGAATGAAATTGAAACATTTTCATTATTCAATAAATATCGATATTTACCTGGATGGAAAGTGACATTTACCCGAGTGGAAAGTGATTACTTCCACTCAGGTCATTTTTCATCCAGATAAATGCCAAAGTCAGAAATATGTTTTGTAATTTATTATTTTCCTCCATAAAAAAAGTTTTTTTCCGGTAAATTGAATTTTATGGAATTTTATCAGTTCATCCCTGTTTTATACTTGATTTTTGTGCAAAGTTCTTGAATAAGTAGTGTTTTCGTATTTGTAAACAATTCTAATAAGTTACGATTCCTTCCATATAATTTTTCTCAAAATTTGAAGTCAATCCAAAAAGCAGTTTTTGCGAAATGCCGTACACAGACAGAAGATAGGCGACAGAAAAACCACGTTTTTTTAAATTTAGAGAACCTAAAACGCATAGAAACCCGGAGGGTGATTTTTTTAATCACTTATGAGGGAAGTAATGAATAGTAAGTAGTAATAGCACAAGGTATTGGTCAATTGGGAGCTGATGTCCAAACTGGAGAACACATCGATTTGGTTTTGAATATATAGATTATCAGAATAGGGATAGGGTAACACCCTTTGGAAAATCCTGTAAACAGTGACCCAATCAGGGGGGGTTCTGGGCCACTTTCCCACCCCAAGAAGAGACATACATGTAAGATATATTTTGTTCCATAGCTATTCGTATATGAAAGTGAGGACAGCCTCCTTGGAATATCATACTTCTTCTTTAAGAAAAGAACACAACCAGCTTGTATCTATTTACAAAATACATAATGATAACCTGATAATAGTGGGCCAACGTTCTTTTATGTAACTTACTGGAAACTTAGCACAGTATCGTGTAACTTCTGTTCTATTCCATATCGTAGGGCTCTTCCAGACAGTCTTCTTACTAGGGAATTATTTACATTTAATGGGTTGTTTCATGATGGGAGTGAAACACAATTTTAACTTGCAGTTTTCAAAATTTTCTTTACAGGGCTCTGGAACAAAGAACCCACATTTTATTTTTTTCTATTTTAATGTTTAGTAGGCATAAATAATAATTTGATTAGATACTAACATTACTTAATAGATGTCCACAAAGAGGACAATGATAATTGGAAATACTTGGGTATTTAGTAAATTTTGAAGACATGAATAATCTATATGCTTTTGTGTATTAAATTACAAATTTAGTACCAAAAAACTACTTTTTCCTACGACCACTTACGAGACTGACAAAAAACATACTATTAACTGGGCTAGAAAAATGTTTTTCAACACGACAATCTTGTGTTAATGTCACAGCTTTTCGGGGTGCCACGCCCAAAATGGCTGTTTTTTAACCTTTTTTTGATGTTAATTATCCATAGATTTGGAGCGTTTTTAATACTAAGGAGAAATAATATAAATTTATAAGATTTTAAATATAATTTTTTTTGTTCTTAAAAAACAGTACATGTTCCTATACCTTAAAGCTCATTTCGATTCGATTCGATCGATGCAAAACTGCTTCCGCCTACGATGTTGTGAACGCACTAATCTACATTAATTCTATAACAAGCGCCTGCAGCCTGCAGCAGCAGTTTTATGCCGCTCCCATCTCTATTTGGCTTACGTTTGGCTTTGTGTTGCCATAGCAACTGCCGTAAACAAATCTAAGCGCGAAAGCCGGCGTCTGATGCGGAATTTGTTACCTGCTGATCGTGAATAAAATGCTTAATATTTTTATTTTCAAGTAAATTGATTGGAAAATGTAGGACCAGCATCCCCTGTCGAGCCGCCACTGAGCTGAAGTAACGGGTGACAATTTTTTCAACTGCCTTGAAATATAGAAAATATAATAATTCTACTGACTATTCCACTCTATTGTTTTGCAATGGCAAAATGACATAGCAAGAGCCTGTTTTCTACTGCCAAAACTCATATCTTGACAAAATTCTCCCGACCTTTTCAGCGACAAAATTTTGTTGGGTTAAAATAAAAAGTATCACCTAGGTCAAATATCCTTGGATATCAATTTAATTACCCTATTTATTATAATACAAACAAATAAAAAGACGCGCTTTTGACAGTTATTTCTTTTGATTTCACTGTTTTATTTGATATTATATATGGTAGGACTCTTCGTGAATTAGTCATGTCGAATACCACGCGAGAAAAAATTTTGAAGACACGTGACATTTTTCATGACGGCTCGTGGTTTTGTTACAAAAATGTCATTCGCGACATTGCCAAGCAACAAACTTTCATAAACAATCGGAAAATTTTGCCGACAAACTTTTCTGTCTTGTGGTATTAGATATGAAAATTTTGAGTGGTCGTAAGAGAAATAGTGTACATTACTCGTGTCAAAGTTGTTGTTTTCATAAGGATTCACCAATCTATCTTAAATCTGACGTCATTTAAGCTTTTTATCTTTATATGCTCGCAGGGCTCGGATCACTTAAGTTTTCAAAACAGTTATTGAATTAAAAATTAAGCCAAATCGTCATCAAACAAAAATTTATTTATGCTGAGGCATTTCGGTTATACAACCATTTTCAAGAGCTTGTTAATATACCACAATGAGGATAATTACATCAAACATATATATATGATCAACATTGCAAATAAGTACATAACACTACTAAGAACTACTAAATCACTATTGAGTAGTGCCTTTGTAGTTCTTAGTGTTATGTTCAGGGTGATCCACTAAGATCCTTATCTAAAACCCGATAAAAGATACAACGAAAATTTGAATTACAGACGTTGTTTGGTGTAAAATAAACAACAAACAACAAACAACAAACAACATCCAAAAAAATTTGTTTTTAAATAGATATATATATATATATATATATATATATATGTATATATATATATGTATATATATATACACACATGGTATCCCACCTGGAATTGCATTGTTTTTAATTATGCTAAAGAAATCAATTTTTTGGCGTCTTGTAATTTGTGCCCTTATTCGGACTAATGTAACTAATTTACCTTGATTTGATATTTCATAGTTAAATTTCAGTATTTCAGATTCAAATTCATTCAGATATGGTTTACCTCAGTAGCTGGAAAGGTACCTTTTAATTTTTGTATGGCACTTATTAGGTAGTCAGAGAATATTATATAATGTTTGCCAAAAATAATTTGTATGCATCTCTAATTGCCGATAATTCTGCACAGAAATTTGAGGTAGGGTTTGGAAAGCTGTCGTTTAATCTAGATATTTTTACTCGGGTAGTATAACGCATATCCTACTTTTTTATTTATTCTAGATCCATCAGTGTTGATGAATTCGTGATGAATCCATGTTCTCTTTATTTCTCTTTTAAAGTACTTATTGCGTAACGTTTCAGGGATGTTTTTGTAAGCTTACATCTGTTCCACATTGATTTCTCGGGAAAAGTGCTCATAGTACATCAAAAGTTGTCCGATATATAAATATCATTGGCAAATTCTAATAGATACATAAATGCAACTACAATTAGTTGGGATCTTTCAAGCACCAGTATAGTCAAAAGCAGTGTTATGGTGCGGGTCATACGATTTATCAACGAAAACCTTTTTAAGTTTGTTTTTCTTTTATTAATGTTGTAATCATATCCTTCGCATAAAATCCGGAAGATGAATTAGATAGACCTATGATATTTTCGTATGAAAAAAGAGAACAAACACGTAAATACCAGTAGTTGCAAAAATCTTTCAGCGATGTCACTTCAAAGTCAGATTGAAAAGTCAGTGACAAAATGAGTAATAGAAAACAATTTTCGGGTTTTTTGCATCCACAAGCGAAAAAAAAAAGGTATTAAATCTAATAAAATATTACGAAAATGAAAATTCGGCGGCCAATATCCAGGAGACAGTAGCAAAAGCTCTGGGAATCGGTATAAGGACTGTGCAGAAAATTGTGCATCAAAAAAGGAAAATTTACTACCGAAGAAGATTAAGAAATTTACACGAAAAAAGTAAAACACAGAAGACTTAAGTGACAATGTAAAAATAGATGTTCGTAATGCAATTTGCGATTTATACATATCAAAAACTATTATAACACTTCAAGTTTTAAAAGAAGCTTTTTATACGAGTTGCCACGTATAGTAAGCCAGCGTATCCAGTTTTTAAAGAAATACACGGAAAATGTTAATTCAAAATTTAGAAAAGTGTTATTTTTAGACGAGACTTGGATATTTTCTAATGGAAGTAGTTCGAAATCTTGGCAAGACGAGTCTGTAATAAGTGTCAAGAGAAAAAAAGGTTGTTGGACGGGAAAACGGTTCATCATTTTGCATGCAGGTTCTTCAACAGGATTTCTCCCAGGTGCAAGTTTACTGTTTTCTTCAACATCCAAAAGTATGGACTACCATGATAATGTGAACTCTGGACAATGCATCTTATCATTCAAGAATCTTAAATAAACAACGTACTTCATCCTGGAAGAAAAGTGATATTTATGACTGCCTAATAAAACAAAAACAAAATCCTTTACCCAATATGCTGAAACTAGAACTTTTTTAATGGCAAAATTTATTAAAAAACCAACAATATATGCCGTAGATGAAATCTTACGGGAAAATAGACATGAGGTTTTACGACTGCCGCCATATCATTGCCAGTTTAACGCAATAGAATTAATATGGGCTGGGACAAAATCATATTACGAAAAACACGTGTACATTTCTTAATCTTCTTCAGAAGTAAATTATGTTTTTTTTTATGCACAAGTTTCTGTACATTCCCTATACCGATTCTCAGAGCTTTTGCCACTGGCTCCTGGATATTAACCAGTGAATTTTAATTTAAACATTTTTTTATTAGATTTGACACCATTTTTTTGCTTACTTTTTTAGTACATTTGTAATTTTGTAGGCAATAAATAAATAATTATAGAATACTTGTTCCAATTTTAAAGCGTGTTTAAAATAAGTAATGTTTTTTATTAATTATAAGACAAAATTTGATATATAAAAATCGGTAAAATCGCTTTACCAGAAACTCGGGGTTAACGTAAAATACAGGCTATATATATATATATATATATATATATATATATATATATATATATATATATATATATATATATATATATATATATATATATATATATATATATATATATATATATATATATATATATATATAGCCTGTATTTTTCGCATACATGACTCTTAATTTTAGACTGAAATTTGAAGAAATCGGATAAGTAGTTTTTTAGCTATGCCGCGAACAGACAGACTGACGGACAGACATACCTACAGAAATTTATTTTGTGACCGGTTTCATGATGATGAAGGAATAGGGCCGAGGTTGTTTGTTTGTTTCTGATGGTAAGTTTATGCTCTTCTACTCTTACTGATATTCCCCTGTTGGTTTACGCCACGTACAGCTTTTCACAGTCCTGGCATGGACTGCTGTATAGTCGGTGGTTTTCCAATTTAATATTTTTTTTTGGGTTTCCAAGTAGTTTACCTATGGTGGTTTGGGACTTGTGTAATGTTTGTATGTTGTGTTTTCTAAGAATTCTTTCGATTCTGTCTGTTGTGCCCTTTACATATGATAAGACTACTTTACATATGATAAGACTACTACTACTTTTCGGTTCATAATTTTTGTTGTTCGCTGTTCGGGAGCCCTGTGCATTAATAGCTATTCTCTGTAGTGCGATTTGTGTATCCATTTGTCTTTAAAGCACTAGATATTATAATAAGTTCGTTTTTTCTCGTCTGTGTTTCAGTTAATCGCATGGATCTAGATATTAGAGTGTTTTCGAGCTATGTATGACCATGTTGCCATATAATAAATATGTCATCCACATTGAATTTGTTAATATATTCATACTGATCGATAGTACCAGTTATTCTATTTAGCCGACACCATTCCAAGAGAAGCAGCCCCTACCATGATACAACCACCATCAAATTTCACTGTTTTCATGGTGTAGCGCGGGTCAAAGTCTTTATTTGGTGGACGCCAAACAAAACGTTTTCCATCAGAACCAAATTTATTTATCTTGGATTCATCTGACCATAGTATCGGCTTCCATTGTTGGACGTCCCAAGGAAGGTGATTTTTAGCAAATTCCAAACGGCTCCTTCGATTCACTTCAGAAAGGTGAGATCTGTTTCCATTTTCGTTTTTCTTCCTAGGAACAGTTCTAGTGGTTCCATGAATCCTAACATGATGAACAGCATTAAATACCGCTTTTTTGGAACATTTCTGCAATATTTTGGTACGAATAGCCTTTCCTATGAAGATTAATAATGACTTGTCGTTCATTTTCGTTACAACTTTTTCGCGAACCCATATTTGCAGAAATCCAAATGAAGATTAACATAAAATTATCGACGGAAACGGAAGTCAACAACCCACTAAAGCTCTATGGTAACGATTTTCAATTTTAAAATAAACCTTCTCGTTAGAAAATGTTGATTTCCAATTTTAAAATGGGCCGACTTGTCAGAAAATCTTGATTCAGAAATACATATCCAATTAGTTTGTCGCTTAAAAATGTAGTGCTCTTGGAATTTTGTAATGAATAAGTTATTTTTTAAACTTAATAAGGTTGTTTAATACGATAATAATAGATGTACGCCCTAACAATATCAACAATGATTATAATATAATATTCTGAATATCTTAAATCAATTTCTTACTAGCAATGGTTCAGATTTTCGTAATGTATCGTTTCCAATTAGTTTGCGTAAGACACTATATATATATATATATATATATATATATATATATATATATATATATATATATATATATATATATATATATATATATATATATATATATATATATATATATATATATATATATATATATATATATATATATATATATATATATATATATATATATATATATATATATATATATATATATATATATATATATATATATATATATATATATATATATATATATATATATATATATATATATATATATATATATATATATATATATATATATATATACAGTGTGGAAAAAAAGTATGGACTACCCCTAATAATCTGGTAGTCTGTAGGTTTTATGGAAAATGCTCGAACACGTTAATCTAGTAATAAGATATTCTCGAGATTGCGTGTGAGAGTTTAGTCCTACCTCATTTCGATTACTATGAATAAATAGATAAACAATAAATTGTAGATTTAGAAACTAAAAAAGGCAAGCTCTAGAACCATTTTCGTATGACAGTATATGTTATACAAAATAAGTGAATGTGGAACATTGCAGAATACTTCATTTTTGAAATTTTTCTATAGTGTTTAATCATACACATCATCCTTCTTACATACAAATTTTTTCCTAGTCCTAATGTTCATTACAGAAATGTTGGAGAAATAAACATATTTTAAGCTTTTATATGAACTCATATTGTACCCTATTTTTTTTAATGATAGACATTTTTTTATAACGATGTACGCTTTGGTGTATATTGATTGATGTTAAGTGTTTGTTGTTAAATTTATTACCTATAAAAAATAAGGGCACCTAATAGTTTATATTTTTAGGTTTAAAAGGAACTCGAAAACTGTCAAACTGTTGAATTCAGTTCAACTTTTAAAAATATTCAACATTTTAAATAATATATCGAGTAATATATCTAATATAAATGTATATCAATTATTATAATAAATGTAAAAGAGAAAATTTGGTAATAAAATGGAATCACAGAAACAACTACTCCTCTGGCTAATACCACGACTGGCATTAAAATACATTGTTGACTCCTGAGTTTCGTTGGAAGCCATATTGTTAATACATTTTTATTTCACGTTACACCAACGTCATAACAAAGATACTATGATCCCTGCCTGGAACATGTCCTGCAACGCCGCTGGCACAATGATCCATTTTAGTCATATGACGATTACGATTCCACTCTTTCTAGAGATAATCAGGCCGCCATAGACTATCGAGCCCCGTGTAGGGCTAAGGCACAACATGAAATCAAAGGAAAACTACTCCGCTGGTTAATATCACGTCGACCGGCATTGATTTACACTGTTGTTTCGTTGTGAGCAATAATGTTAATATATTTTTATTTCAATTTCACCAACGTCATAACAAGTTTCTAGGATCACTATCTAGAAAATGACCTGCAATGCTGCAGGCGTAATAATTCGTCTTAGTCATACGACGATCGCGATTTCCTTCTATTTAGAGCTTCTTAAGTCGCCATAGACTATTTAAATGTTACAATATTTTAACGTTCATATCTCAAAAATAAACACAAAGTTAACTCCTAATAATAATACTATATTGACTAGTCTAGTACGAAAAAAAAAACAAAATAGGAATGAAATAGAATTAAGTCACTCTTATCGACCTATTCTAAATCTAAACGACGAACGGTAGACTGAATGAACGAATTCTTTTAATCTAACCTCGGACTAAATGAGCACCGTGTTGCCCCGTCTTAAGAGTTATTTCATGATTCACTTTTGAGGTACGTTAAGAACAAAAAGATACTTAGGTCTTTTTGAGAGTAGTGGTGGTAAATTTGTATTTATTTATAAATATAAATAAAAATTTCATATATGTTTAAAAAAACTATACTTTTGACATGACTTTTCAAATAAATATGGAACATTTTCGCCTCATATACTGTATACTCTTTCTCCTATGCGACAACTCTGCACTGGCTTTCCACCATCAACGCGGCAGCTCTGGCTCTAAACAGATATTTTTCCTTCCATGTGAAAATTATAATAAAAATAAATTAAGTAGGAATAAGACGTCTGTGAGTAGAGAGCTTTAATTTAAAAAAATCCATATAGGTTACGTGGGAGATAGATAATGAAACGAATTTCTCACAAGTGTTGTTCTATTACTTTCTGTATCGTATTTGATATATATGATTATACTATATACTCGTATACACTATGAGCTACACAAAGTGACATTGTTTGTAAACTAACCTAATGCTGTGTTGAGCCAACTCATCCTAAAATTACCGATCATTCTATATAACATATATATGTAATTTTGAATACCTGGTAGTTCTTCATTAAGCGCTAACTCGTACCTAGCATGTATGCTTAGGTGAAAGGAAACACATCTCTTATCAATTGCCATTAAAATTTAAACAATTTAATTACTTTTAACATATGTTAGTACAAGTTAAAGTGTTTTTTTTAATTACTAAAGTAGTAAACAGGTTACCTACTACCCTTTTAGATATTGAAATAAATATGTGCCGGTAGTACTATCTGTATTCATACATGTATAGAATTTTTAGGTTCAACTTTATGCAATTCGTTAAGTCTATACTGTATGAATGTGTCTCTAATTTAACCATGTCATATTTGTAAGAACTTGAGTTCACTTATAAAATATTTTATATAAAATTTTGTAACTTAAAAGAATTTACTCTATAAAGTTTAATAAAAGCAATATTTTCATCTTGCTTCACACAAATAAAGTTTTCTTTCGAATGATGCGATAAAGAACAGAACCTAAAATTTGTGTGCCGAGTTGCTGAGTGAACAAAAGAAGAAACCTACTAATTTAGGTATGTTAAAAATAAAAAGTAAAAGTTTCTTTAAGTCTTTGGTGAATAAGTATTTAAATTAAAGATTGGTTTGTGAATTTGTAAAAAACTTTTATAAAATCACCATTAATTTTCTCAAAAACTTCTAAAAGCATGTTGACTTAAATTTGCAGGCTCTTTAATTTGGTTGTCTCAAAAAAAAACAATTTCAAATTTTTCCGTTTTGCAAACATTTATTGTATTTATTTCGTATCCTGTTTATAAAATTGCATTTTATTTTAAACAGACAAGCAAAACTTTTTATGAAGAAAACTTTTTAGCCTAAAATTAGAAATAAAAACATTTCCTTATGTTATTCGTTTTTGAGTCATTGACGATTAAAAAAAACTACACCTCGTACAAAAAAACTTTAAATGACTTTTTATCTCATATTTTTATGCTTCCCCCAATCTTAGAAAATTTGTTTTCCGATTTTTTTTTGTTTTACCTACTTGCTTTTGCGTGATTTTTCGCTACTTGTATAGGGTTGTCCGGCGAAGGCTAAACACTCTTATAATTTATTTATTTCAAAAGATATCGAAAAATGGTAAAAACAAAAGTTGTGAGGATTTTGAGACGAATAAGGACAATTTATCATAAAAACAATTGAACATCAAATAAAAAACTACGCAAACAAATTATGGTTAATTTGTTTATTTTAAACAGAACACCATGTATATTATTGAATTTTTGGATTCTTAAGGGCTATCTGATGGTAGTATAATATAATGTAATAAGTATACGAAAGTTGGAACTTCACCTGGTACCATAGTAAGCACCACCATTGACTTTCATAAAAAGTTTAAATACGTAACTATTTAAATTACCCTGGAAAAAATATGGCCCAATAACAGAATCGTGTACAATGTTTCATAATGTCTCCACTCCAATTAGGATTCTGTTGACTGTAGTATCTTATATTATGTCGGTTCATAATACCGTCACTCCTAAACATAGACTCATCTGTGAGTAATACATTTCTAAAAAACTCAGGGTTTTGGTAAGTTTTCTCGATTCTCCTCACACATTGGTACTTTGAATTGCATTTTCATAAACGGAAAGCAAAACTCATAGCTGATTTTTCTCATTGAGAACGACTCTCTTCTTGTAATACACATTCCCGGTCTCGCTGAATCTAACTCCTAATTTTTTTAATGTTCGTAAACTCGGTTGTTGTTTATCAAGATGCCTGCCCAGATACTGTTATTTGGACTGTCTTAACTAATAACCATTCCTAGACGATGTATTTAACATATCTATCATTTCGGCTTTTGATTAAAGTGTGATGTTTCTGTTCATCTTTAAAAAGTAAACTGCTATATGTTTGACAAATCTTTGATTAACTTGTTCCCGGCAACCAAATGACAGTATTTGGATAGGTATCCCGTTGTTAACAAACCTCTTCTCAATGAGGAAAATCAGCTACGAGTTTTGCTTTCCGTTTATGAAAATCCAGTTCAAAGTAGCAATTGTCGGAACGAAGCCTTACACTTCTGTGAAGAGAATCTTAAAAAATCACAAAGTGCTTTCCTATCGTATTTCATTCCACCAAAAGTTCTAACCTGGTGATAAAGAAAAAAGAGGATGTAGTAAATTTTTGGTATTGGGCTATAGAGAAAACTTACCAAAACTTTAGCCTCTCAAGGAGGTTTTTTTGAAACCTAGATTTTGTTTATAATAAATATTGTTCCCTCGTTATTTAATATTTATACGTTTAGTTATTATTGATGTGTGACCACTTCGTTATTTCTGAATTTATATGTTTTTAAGCTAAAAATAATAAAAAATTGGCCTCTTTGCTACTGTAATTAATGGTGGTTCTTACCAGTGGTACCAGTTGAAGTGCCAACTTTGGTAACTCAGTACCAACCGTCAGCTCCTATAATAATAGAAATTAGTCAAAATATTGATTTTCAACTGTTTATAGCTCCGAAACTATTAATTTTAAAGATGTAAATCCTATATCAAAAGGGTTTAGAATTTTTCAAAGAATCCAAAAATAATATACAGGGTATTCCACTTAAAATAAGCAATAATATAACCATAATTTTTTCGCGTAGTTTTTTATTTGATGTTCAATTGTTTCTATAATAAATTGCCCTTATTCCTCTCTAAAATCCTTACAACTTTTCTTTGCACCATTTCTCAATATCTTTTAAAATACAGAAATTATAAGGGTGTTTACCCTTTGTTAGGCAAACCTGTACATGATATAGCATTTTTTGCAGCTAAACTTGATTTTATTTTATTATTTTTTTATTATATATTATTATATTTTATTTTAATAAGCAAAACTTTTAACTTTAAAAAGTTATTCATAATAACATGCTAAGCATATTCTGCAGTCTATAGGAAGCCCAATTTGGCAACACCGTTTTAAGCACACATAAAATTAAATTAGCGTTTGGTGACGGGTCAGGTCCATCAGGGTTATCAGGTTTGAAAATTGAATTGTGTGAAAAAATGCAGGGCAGCGATGAAAAAATCAGGACTTTTTTATTTAAATACCTTAGTACCTATAATAACAGTAATAATACTAATAATAAAAAAGAACGTTACATAGGTCCAAATAAAATACCAATATAAAAGTACCTACTTTTAGTGTACATTATTTTACTAATGTTAATATAAATTCAAACAGAATGACATTACACAATAATAAGCGAAATCATATAGTAACTTCATTTAAGAAATAAAAACAAAACTAAAATATATTAATAATTTATTTTATAAATTAATCTAAAAAAATATAGAAAAAGATCATTTTTTTGAAAAAGTATATTTCTTGTTACTTTTTGCCGCTAAAAGCAATTTTTTATTTTTTAAAACGTAGCCAAAAGATTTCTTGCAAATGTAAGTTAAATTCGTTGTTATTTCAAGTTCTGTTTTTATGTGGTTTACTAACAGCCTATTCCGACTATCATTCCATGCCGCATTGCATAAAGAAAACATTTTTTCTGAGTCGGAATTAGACAAATAGAAAAAACAAATTGGATTATTTTTTAAAAAATTTTAGATTAGGGTTGGTCAAAAAAGTTTTATTCTATTTTTGAATGATATTATTTGTTACTTTCCTCAGTATATGTGTGTCAAAATCTACTCTAATCGACAATTCTTTAGTTATTTCCATGAGTGAGTCATACGTGATTCCATTTTTCAATGAAAAAACTTCAAGCTTCGAGAGTAAATTAGTTTTGAGAAAGATCAAATTTGGACTCCAAGTAAGATGCTGTATTACAATAAAACTTTATACTTTAGTTCGTTTTTTCCGTTGTCAGGATATTTGTAGCATGAAAACCAAAACAATTGTCTTCAATTCTTTTATTAATTTTATGTTTTAAGGATTTTAAAATTTGGAATGATTCAAAACAAAGGAGATCGGTTTTTCTAATTTTTGTTTTGTCTCATAAATCATTTTGAGGAAAAAAAACCTAAGAATCATTCAGTTTTTTCTGCCACAATTTCGTCGAAAAAGTAGGTTCGGAGTGCCACAGGCATGTCTTTGCCCGTTGATAGAAAGTTACTCTTGAGAGCTGGAAAGACAGTAAGAATTCTTTCCACAGCTGGATATAATCATGTTGGTACGTGCCGTAGAATTGCTTTATATTCCAAATCTACAAAATTGAAAAAATTTAACTCATTAACTCGTTTAGTCTGTGATGAAAAGTGACCAAATGTTTTTAAAATAAGAGTTTCTAAATCGAAAGTACATTTAGCCAATGAAAACTTTACAACATTATTTACCATGTGGGCCGGACATCCCGCAGGAATGATATTAGGATTTTCGTTCCGAAATAATTGGTATGCCGAGTGAAAGCGTCCAAAGTTAACGTTCGCATTACCTGCAGAATAACAAGAAATATACTTTAGAGAAAGGAAAAAATTGCATTGGCCGAATCATCGGGATCCTCAAATAAATCAAGAAGGAGTAGTTCGATGCGTTCAGTTGGCACATAATATCTAAGTAGTATCGGAAAAAGTTTGTCACTACCGGGTTTCGATGCATCTGCCGAAATCCCATAGAATGTACTATTGTTACGCAGTTCTTCCAATGTAGACTCTATAGAAAAGGGACCTAGAACATTGAATGCTATTGAACTAGCCATTGTTCGAGCTAATTGAATTTTGCTGGCAATTGTAGAGTTGGTATATAGTAAGGAATTCAGCTGTGCAGTCTAATGAACTGTATGACTGAGCATGTTTTACGGTATGGTGTACCTGAGTTATTTCTGCGGCTAAGATTTTTTCCTGTACAGAGTCTATAACATAACATAAAAAATGACTTAAACGTCTGTTTTACTACGATTCCATGCTTTTAGGAAATAGCATAGCCAAAATTACGGGGAAAAATATTTTCTTTGTTCTTAGTAAGGTTTTTATAAAATACAGGATATCTGGCGTCCTGCGAACACCTTCGGCAGGACTCAGGACCCTGAATCTAGGACATCCTGCGAAATCCAGCAACCCTAGATCAGTACAGTGTATAAAATTTAATATTTCTCCAATATAAGGGGAGATCGCCCAATTTTATTAAATTATTTACCTTTATTTGATGGTATGAAGTATACTAGGGAGTAATAGATCACAAGGTGTTCTAATAGGATGTAAGTTACTTAGTGATAAAGTGTAAGGAACATATGAAAAATTTATATTCTTGTACACAAAAGGCAAAACGTAATATGTATTACTTTTTATCTTAAAACATTAAACCTTTATCTAGTTTAAATTTTCAGATATCCACCGAATGCAAAAATTCTTAAAAAATTGTACAGTATAATGATAATCACCATTTTTTTTTAATTTACATTTGGCAAAGTAGTTAAAAATAAGTATTTATCGTTTAAATCCTCATCAACCATAAATAGGTATGTAAATTGCATATGTATTTTAATAAAACATCAAGTACTTCTCAGAACAACAAGGAGGTTACCTTCGAATGTGGTGACTTACTCTTAAAACGTATGTAAACTACATGTATTACATTTATAATTATAGAGACATATATGTTAAAAATTTAAATAAAACGTCTTGAACTTCTCTATGTAAAGTACAGCAAAGAAACAAACAGTTTATTTGCAATAAATATAGATCTTATGGTACCCGGAGATAACGCCGAATTTGACTTTCAGTTTGCCGATATGCGTCTTATTAACCTTGCTCAGGTATCATTGGCCCCAATACATAAAACAGTTCGGTTTATTATAGTTTTTAACAGAGGCGGCGATATGGGATTTATTGGAAATCGAAACATGAACAAAATTTTAATTCTGATTAAAGCAATAATTTTTCTTAGTGTTCTAAACCAGGGACGCAAAAATGGAGCCGTAGTATTATTTTTTATTAATTTATTTGCGTTTTTTCTATGAATATATCAGTGGTTGTTAGTGTGGAATCTTTCTTCATGTCTAAGTGTCTGACAAGGAAATTAAATAGTTTTGATGTCGAGCAGATATACCACCCTGATCATTAGAAGTTTCTTAACTCGACTGTCAAAAGCGCGAGGTTTCAGTTTCAGTTACATCTGTACGTAAACAACAACGTGGCGCCCTCTCACGCGCTTTTGTTTAAGCTAAGTTAATCGGCTGAGTGTAAAGCAAATTTCGTTAAATTTTTGGTGGGAGCCTCTCGGCTCAATAGTAGGGTTATACAGTTTTATTGCAATGGATGTGTGTTGGATTCCGGTTCAGTGGATGATTTTTTAATTTTTATTTTATAATAAAACTTTTAATTTTGCATATAGTTGTGTTTTAAAAACTGAATTGCGTTTCAGGTGAAGACATTTTTAAGGTTTTTTTCTAATAAGACTTATAATTTTGCACGTAGTTGAGTTTTAAAAATTTGATTGGGTTTTATTCAGCCCTGGTTAAACTTTTATTTTGAGATGATATAAAAGAGTGTCTCTTTATTAAAACAAGTAAAACAAGGATTTTTTTTTAACAAAATTTATACTCTTAGGTGAATCTGGCTCGTTAGGTTAGCCCAGGTTCGTCGATAAAACCATAATTAAAGCAATAAACCATCATTAAAGCCATAATTTCACTCTAATGGACATTTGGGTTTACAACTTTATCAAAAACTGAAATCTCACGCCTAAAGCTTTGCCTGCTCTACTCCCAATTGATGAAGGCTTACATCAAATGCACAAAGGCTTGTGACTATACTAAGGTACAAAAATAACATTAACAGATTAGCAATAAGAATACAAAAATTAAAAATTGTGTAAAACACTAAAACGTTTTGGCACCTTCCATTGAAATTAAATTGTTTCACTTTTCGTTAATTGAGTATTAAATGTGCATTTTTTATAAAAAAATGAAATTTGAGAATCAATACATAATATATAGTAGTTATCCTCCAATTCCAAATCTTATAATACGAAAGATTTGAAGGAAATTTTCTTTTAAATCTGGTTAGTTAACCACTTTCAATACAAATAAGCAAATTGTAAAAGTGGCCTCTTATTTATTTTAAAAATGTTGTGCGTAAATTAAAACGCTTCTTTCAACTTTTTTTTCTTCCTGATGTTTCCACATCTAAACACTTATTTTTTCCTTTTTTATATAAAAGTTCAGCTTGTGTTTAACCTAAAAATAAAAAAAAATGTCCACAATGGGATCGGTTACAAGAAAATAAAAACGTAAACTAAAAATCGCTGTTTAATAACAATGACATGCATTAAACTACAAAAATATAAAAAAAGTTCACATATTCTCATTCTCAAAGATTCGGATATAATATTTAAAATATTCTTTAGACGCTGTGTTTTATAGGTTTCACTAAAAATATATTACAAGTAAGTAAAACTAATCATAACAATAATAACAACATTTACATTTACAAAATTTCTCAAAAAGGCCATAAACTGTAGGTACTATCTAAATATAATATAGATGTGTTGCTTATTGACTTGAAGAAGAAAAATATCATTCGTATAATTCTACGATTTTTTTTCTATAGGCCCCTCCCAAAACAAAATGTAACATTATAAGTGTATAGAGACCCAACAAGATGAAATTATTTATACTTTTAATCACCGGTTTAATAAATAGTAACTCTGCCATTTATTATTTTTTGGGTTTTATTCCAAGAAATTAAATTATACCTTTTGAAACAGTTTATTTAACCCCAAGTTTTATTTGTTGTATAAGATATGTACCAAATTTTTTTCCAGTTTTTCCCCGATAATCACATTTGCTTTTTTTGTGCAAAAGTCGGTTAGATAAGTAGTTTTTGATGTGGATATTTTAAACATTTTTTAAGGCCGCTATTTTGTGCGATTTTATCGGACGGGTAACGACAGACTGACGAAATGGAAAAACAACTTTTTCGGTATTCATGGGCTACAAAACGCAAAGGTATGTATACATCTCTGAGGGTACTATTTTTACGCTTATGGTCTTATGTCAGCTAATGTGAACTAGCCGCCAAAGTCGTGTCACATCTGAAATCTACAAGAATAAGTCACGAACGCCGCTCGGCCTTAAGAAAAACAAGCCCCTCTGAGAATTTACCTTAGAGTAAGAAACAAAGGTAGAACTCAAAACTCACATTAATTTCACATTCTATCAATCAGTGTAATTGTGAACAAATCACCGTTTCAGGATTTTCAAGGTCTTCACGTTTTAGGGTCCCAAACGCAAAAAAACATGTTTTTCCATTTCCGTCCGTCGGGCGGGCTGTTCGCGGCATAGCTAAAAAAATCTGCTTAAACGATTAACTTTAATTTTGCACAAGGATTAAGCCTGATACAAAAATCAACTGGTAAAATATTGGTATGAATTCAATATGGTGGAACAAAATAACTGCCGGCCTATTAAAATATTTGATGTACGAAAATGCTTGAGAAAAGAAAGGATTCTTACCTATACTTTATTGACGCAATTAGGTGTTATTACCGTTCTATGGCATCATTTGAAGTGTTTTCTTAAATGAATGTAGATTTTATTAATGCCAATAATAAGATTTGCGAGAGAGTAAACCTCTAATACTTTTTATTAAATTGTGAAATTATACTACAGAATCACAAAATCACATCGGAAATCACGAAATCGCATCACTTACCAATTTTAAAGAAATAATCGTTTGGTAACACGGTACTTAATGCGCAATAGACAAATTTCTTTCCCCACTTCACTATCTAAAATGAAAAGACTAAGTTGAGTAAATCTAAAAGAAAATTAGTTATTTATATATGATGCGCTAAGAGTTTTAAACTAAAACCTCATCATGTACAAGTATCAATGAGCAAAATGTTTTTCTTTTCACCTATTATTATCTTAAAGTTTATTCAAAATAAATTATACTCTTCATGGAAGTTTGAATTCAATTTGTCTTCATGTAGTAATAAATCTTTTAAGGCGATGCCTGCTGCTGCTTTGTTTAATTTATTAGTTTTAACGATTATGCACCAGATTCAATTGTTTTTACTACGCTTTTATTGGCTTCACTTCTCGTCTGGTTGTATGTTTGTATATCTGTTCTTCAAATCTTGTAATACATTTTCACCACCTTCATATAACCAATTAACTTCAAATTTGACAAGCATACGCTGCCGGATATAAAAAATCCGAATTTTTTAGTAAACATTTAGAAATCAAAAATAGCCGCGACAACATAACAATGTCAACATGCCGGACGAATTTTAACATTTGTGCCGATTAGTTAAGAATGTATATCATGGCGGCGCCAATATAGCGAACGAATTTTGCCATTTGCACAGATTCGACCGGAAAGTTGATATCTAGGGGTCTTTAAGAGTGAAATCTATAAAAAAAAATTGTACATTGAACTAAAATTCGCCGTTTTGAATTTTTGTCAACATTTAAAAATTCAGAATGGTGCCCACATGGCGACGAAATTTAACATTAAATTTGTGTAGATTTGGCTAAAAGTCGGCATTTGGGGCTATTTAAGAACGCACATCAAACATTTTTAGTGAATATTTAAAAAATCAGAGTAGGAATGCCAAGATGATGAAATTTTAACACTTATTCAGATTTGATTGAACATCGATTTTAAGAGTGTACATCATGACTTTTTCCCAACATTTTGCTACTATGATTAAAATCGTTTTGTAAGCGTTTTGTTGTGATCCCATTAATTTTATTACCTTAATACTTAATTAGCATTGCATATATATTTTTAATTAAACTAAATGTATTATAATTGCTCACACATTTCCATACAAGACGCCAGTCGATATTTTTAAGTACAATAAAACTAAGGAAGTTTGTTTAGACCTTGTCCACCCAAGATGTTAGACAGATTTTATTCTGAGTATCATAAAATTTAGTATACTTTTAGATCTTGTATAAACAGTGAAATAGAATTATTTAAAAATACCATAATTCACACATAACAAAACCTTGGTTTCAAGAAATGTTTTGGCAATCATAAATAAATAAACTAGGCTATTAGACCCTTTGAGAATTATGTTGTTTTGTCGAAATTACAGAGTAACGAAGCCGACAAAGGGCCCCTCTTAGATTTAACCATTATACCTAAGTTAGTTTATGAATTGCAAAGAAGTGGACGAACAGAATTCTACGGGTTTCTGCCTAGTACAGACACTTCTTTGCTCTTCCCCTATTTACTTAGTTTTTGTTATATTGTTGTATTTAAGTTTTCAATATAAGTGTTATTCTTTTTTTGAAATTAAAGTCTTGTTTTAATAACAAAGAATCCCAGTGTCTTAAGAGTACTATAACCCTTAGTCATCATAATTGGCGGCAATCGGCGAGATTAGAAATATTAAACCATTACAATTGGTGGCAGCGGGAAAAAAAAGTTAATGTTACCTGAAGGAGCGTGTTGACGCAGCAGGAACATTGTGCAGGTGTTAGGAGGTGTTTTAGGAAATCGGCAAAGTCTGTTTGAAGGGGCGGGCGCGGAGACGCAGCAGACAACTTTCACCAGGAAACCTTGGAGGATTTTGAAGGAGCGCGGAGACGCAGCAATCCACCAGGAAGAAAACTGCGATAAGGCTCATCGTACTTGTACCTGAGATCTAAAGAGCAACTGCGGAAATCAGTGATGAAACTGTAAGTGGTTTTTCTTTTGTTTTCTGTGTTACGTTGCATTTTCTTTAACGTTAGGTTAGATTTAAGTATTTAGTTAGTATTTAGGAAGACAATTGATTAATAAATATTGCATTAGGTGGAGAGACTGCAAATAACAGAAAATACATTTAAAAAAATATTAAATAATAACAATAATTATATTTAAGACAAGTAACAATAAATAAAAAAAATTGAAATATAAATTAAAATAAAAGTATTTATGGTTATATTTAAAAAAAATATTAATAATAAAATATTAGATACTTCTTGTACTACTGATTTTTCGAGAATTTTTTTGAAACGAAATCAAAATAAAAAATAATTATTTCGTATTACGCATATATTTCTAAAATTAAGAAGTAAATTGTAAATTTAATTTTTTTTTAAAATGTCTGAGGGTAAAAACGCTATCGATGTTTTAAATCAAATTGATTCTTTTGATGGTTGTGGAGATGCGAGCTCTCTTCAATTTTTTATAAAAAATTGCGATGCAATTATGAAAATAGTCAAAACAGCAGAAAAACAAAACTTAGCTGAATTAATTTTTGCAACCAAATTAAAAGGAAAGGCACAGGAAGTTACTCAATATAAGGAATTTGGAAATTGGGATGAAATAAAAGACTTTTTATTAGAACAATTTGTAGATAAGAGACCACCATCTCATTGTTTAACATTAATAATGAATATTAGGCAAAATGGCAATGAAAGTGTGAAAGAATATGGGAATAGATTAAGAAAATTATTTAATAAATACAAAGAAACATGCTATTTAAATTACGGGGTCGACGAAGCAAGAATTTTAGTAACAATTTAGAGTCAGTTTTAGTTAACAATTTTAGAAAAGGTTTAATAAATGAAAAAATTCAAATATTCAAATTCGTGTTATAGCAGAAAGTAGCAATGATTTAGACAGAGCTATTTCAACAGCGGTAGAAATGGAATTAGAACATAACGATAGATTTAAACCAGGGCAAAATTTTAGAAATAATATAGGATTCAGGGTAATCAGGGGAATAGAAATTTTAATGATAGGCATTTTAATAATGAAAATTCATGCATTATATTGTAGAAAAAATAACCACTTAACGTCGCAATGTAGACTTCTTAGAAGCCATGAACAAAGGCAAATAAATAATACCACAAATTATCGAAATTTTCCACCTTATTCAAATTTTAATAATAATTTTTCAAATAATCAAAACAATTTTTCAAATTTTCCTGTTAATAATGGTAATTATAGTCAATCCAATTACAATAACAATAATTTTAATCATAATAATAATCGCTCTCGAAATTTTAATAATCAAAATGTTAATAATACAGATCGGCCAAATCACAATACACGCAATAATACATCTTTTAGACTACAAACACAACCACAATATTCACAAAGATTTCCAAATTCCCAAAATACATTTCCGCATTCGCGACAGATAAGAACTATAAATTCACAACATTCACGCAATGATAATAATTTACCACCGGATGCAGGATGCACTGCCTAGCACATCTTACGAAAATATTTCGGGAAACGACAATTAAGCCTTAGTAGCATACAGCCGATTAAGTGCTTATTTAGATAATAAAGGCTGTTTAATTAAAGAAAATTCCTTAAAAGCTAACCAAAATTCCGTTAAATCAATTTTACTCTCTGATAATTATAAACAATTAGATATTTTAACTTTTCAGTCGCCAAATGTAAAAACTGGACAAACAAAACTTTTGTTAGATACTAGAGCGAATGTGAGCTTATTAAAACAATCTATTTTACAAAGTAATGTCGATATAAAACAAAATTGCATAGTAGAATTAAAAGGCATAGGTAAAGAGCATGTTTATACCTTATGTATTTGTTTAATTTCGATTAATTTAAAAAATAACAAAACTTTACTTCATCCTTTTCATATTGTTCCTGATAGTATTCCTATAAAAAATGGTGGTATTTTAGGGCGAGACTTTTTACAAAAATATAAGGCAAAAATAAATTACGATGAGGAAACCGTTTACTTTGAAGAAAATTATTTTAAAATTTTGCCATCTGAAACAGTAACAACAATTCCTCCTAGATGTGAAATCACACTTCCTGCTAGTGCTAACATTTCAGATACAGAAGGAATTATAAACTCAAAAAAACTTTCTGAAAACCTTTTTCTAGGTTCTAACTTAAATTACAAATGTTTAATTAGTATTTTAAATATTTCAAATGAAGCAATAACAATTCCAATTCCTAGAGTTAACATTGAACCAATTTGTTTAAATGAATCCCAGCTAGTAGAAATAAATAATATTTCACAAATTAATAGATTCAAAAAAATTAAAAACGAAATAAATTTGGAAGGCTTAAATACTGAGGAAATTAGTTCATTATTGGATATTTGTCAAGATTTTAGTGATATATTTTATTTAGAAGGCGATAAGTTGACCTTTACTAATACTCTCAAACATACTATATTAACAGGTCCAACTAAAGGGCCCATTAATATAAAACCCTATAGGTTACCTTTTAAACATAGCGAAATAATTAATGAACAAATGGGTCAAATGTTAAAAGACGGAATAATATCCTCTTCAAATAGTCTGTGGAATAGTCCCTTACTCGTAGTTCCAAAGAAAAGCGATACTTCGTCGCCTAAATTTAGAATTGTAGTAGACTTTAGAAAATTAAACGATATAAGCGTAGGAAATTCCTTTCCACTTCCAAACATAACTGATATTTTAGACCAGTTAGGAAATTCTCATTATTTCACTACTTTAGATTTAGCCAGCGGGTTCCATCAGGTTATAATGGATGAAAATGACAAACTTAAAACAGCTTTTAGTACACCTACAGGACACTATGTTTATAACAGGATGCCATTTGGATTAAAGAGAGCCCCCGCTACATTTCAAAGATTAATGAACACGGTTTTAAGCGGACTTAATGGCATTAAATGTTTTATCTACTTAGATGATGTAGTAATATATGCAAATAATTTAAAAGAACATAATGCGAGATTAATAAAAATATTTCAAAGACTTAGGGAAAATAATTTAAAACTTCAACCTTCAAAATGCCAATTTTTACGTAAGGAATGTTTATATTTAGGGCATATTATTACCGAACACGGTATTAAACCAGACCGAACAAAAATTAAATGCGTATCTAAATTCCCGCAACCAAACAACGCAAAGGACATAAAATCGTTTCTAGGCCTAGTTGGGTACTACAGGAAATTTATTGAAAATTTTGCAAAAATCGCTAAGCCTTTGACAAAATTATTAAAAAAAGAAGCAACTTCTAATTGGGATAGTGCATGCGAAAACTCATTTCAAACTCTTAAAGAAAATATCATTTCTCCACCCGTTCTTCAATACCCAGATTTTTCCAAAGAATTCATAATAACTACCGATGCCAGTAATTATGCAGTAGAAGCGATTCTTTCACAAGGTAAAGTTAATAGCGATCGACCAATTGCGTACGCCAGTAGAACTTTAAACAGGGCTGAGCAAAATTATTCAACTACTGAAAAGGAAATAACAGCAATAGTTTAGGCTGTAAGACATTTTCGACCGTACATTTTTGGCACTAAATTTAAAATTGTAACCGATCATAAACCATTACTCTATGTATTTAATATTAAAGATCCGGGTTCGCGATTAACAAGATTTAGGCTTAAATTAGAAGAATATGATTTTGAAATCATTTATAAAGTAGGCAAAATAAACACTAATGCCGATGCACTTAGTAGAATAATTAGCACTGTTAATGGCAACTTAATTACGAAATATCAAGAATTTCAAAAATACCTACAAACCCATTATTGTTATTAATTCAAAAATTATAAAAAAATACAAGTCTCTTTAAAATATCAAATTCTAACCCCATCGCGATATTTCTACCAAAAAATTTAGACATTGAGCATTTAAGTGTTTTAAAATATAACAAACAACTTAAGTATTTTTTAGAATCTTTTAATAATACTAGTCAACTAAATATAGCCTCAGTTTTTCATTATCATGACATTAATTGCAAACTGTTTTTACTCGTAGACAATGTAAATATGTTTGATAATCTTAGTTACGAAAATATTTGGTCCGCATTAATAAGTCTACGAAGTCTGATCTATCATGATAAATTAAAATTATCTCTTATTAAATACCACTATAATCCTTCAATAAAATGGGAAATGATAATGCCAATAATAAGGTATATTTTTAAAGATCTAGATGTTGAAATAACAGTATATAATAATAGCTTAATAACTCCTTCAGATCCCGACAAAGAAACTTTATTACATGAATTTCACAACTGTCCCTTGGAGGGACATCAAGGGGTATCTCGGACGTATAAAAAAATGTCACAGTTATATACTTGGAAGGGCTTAAAAAATGATATCAAAAGATTTATTAAAAAATGCGAACTTTGTCAAAAAATAAATTATCTCGTAAAACAAAAATGCCAATGACAATAACAACTACAGCTTCTAAACCTTTTGAAAAATATTTTTTGGACATAGTTGGTCCATTACCAGAAACCGAAAACCAACACAAATATATTTTAACCTTTCAGGACGACCTTACTAAATATATTATTAATGTTCCTATGAAAAATCAAGAAGCTTCAACGGTTGCTCATCATTTTGTAAAAAACATAATTTGTCTTTTTGGAATTCCTGAATCATTAGTAACCGACCAAGGTTCAAATTTTCTTAGCAAACTTTTTAAAGATACATGTAAACTCTTAAAAATAAAAAAGTTCCAAACGAGTAGTTACCATCCAGAATCCAACGGAGCATTAGAGCGATCTCATAGGGTTTTAGAAGAATATTTGAGAAATTTTATAACAACATCCCAAAAAGACTGGGATACCTGGATACCTTTTGCAACTTTCACATATAACACTACGCCGCATACTGCAACACAATACTCTCCTTTTAAGCTTTTATTCGGTGTTGTTCCCAACTTACCTACATCAATTAATCAGCCTCCAAAAACACAATATACTTATGATGATTTTGTTAGTAACTTAAAAAAAAATTTGCAATATTCTCATCAACTCGCCAGAGAAAACTTAATTAAAAGCAAAAATAAATCGAAAGAAAATTTTCATAAACATTCATTTTTAAGAAAATTTGAAGTAGGCGATAAGGTACTATTATATGATGAATCCGTTCGAAGAGGTAGAAGTAAAAAGCTTTCTTCATTATGAGTTGGACCATATAAAATAATAAAAAAGAATTCTGATGTAAATTATACAATTCAAAAAGGAAAAAATAAACAAACTATTCATGCAAACAGGCTAAAATTCTTTTACGATTAACAAATAAAAAATATATATATTATAGAAAGTTCATACGTAATTTAATAGGTTAATAACAATTAAAAAAGTAAATAGGATTAATATTTTAGGTTCAGTATTTTAACGATAATAGCAACCATAGCTTTGACCTACTCCGAGTATAACGTCACATACTATGATTACAATCCTGGAATACATTTTGAAAATTTAGGAGAACTTCCGCTGTTTAATAATAAATGGAAATTAGTTACTTATGTAGATTTAGACAATGTTAGCAATAAGTTGTTATCACTAAAAAATCATTACAAAAATACGGAAGAATTGTGTAATCATAATAACGCTCAGTATCACTTTTTCATATGCGAAGGTTTTTTTAAAATCATCAAAGTATACTTTTGAAAAAATAGAAAAAGAATTGCAAGTTTTGCATGAACTCGTGGGTCATAATAGTTTAAGTAGAAATAAAAGAGGATGATTCAATATAATAGGAAAAGCAACAAAAGCTTTATTTGGAACTCAAGACGAAGATGACGCAAATTATTATAATGAGAAAATTTTAGAAATCACTAAAGACGATCGTTCAGTTTTAAATCTCTTAAAACAACAAACAAATATTGTACAATCTACTTTAATAAATTTTAATAATACAATAGGCACCTTAGACTTTAATGAAAATATCTAAAAAAATAACGTTAGACGACTTAATAATGAATTAAATAAGGAACAAAAAGATGTCCAGTTTTTATCATTTAAGGCTAAATTACAAGAACACATAACCTTACTAAATATGATGCTAAATCAGTTAGAATTAGAAGTTATACGAATTACAAATGCAATTTTAGTGGCAAAGAAAGGTGTATTCCATCCTTCAATTTTAACACCCGTTAGGCTCGTTAATGAATTAAGAAAAATTTTTGAATCCTTACCTCATGGAATAGAATTTCCAATACCACTAAATCCTAACAATGCAAATCTTCTTCTCAATGTAATAGAATTACAAGTATATTTTGAAGGTAAATGTTTAATATACATAATAAATATTCCCTTAGTAGAATCAAATCTTTTTTATATTTATAAAATATCGCCATTTCCTAAACTATTAACTGCAAATGAATTCATTTTAATTAAACCATCTTCAAAATACGTGGCAATAGGCGAAAGCAAACAACAATTTATGACTTTTTCAGAAATCGAATATAATTCTTGTTTAAAAATTTTAAAAAATAAGATAATTTGTAAACAACAAAAACCAGTATTTTTGACACACTTAGAAAACAGTTGTGAAATCAAACTACTTCAGGTTACAAATAAAGCACCAGACAACTGTGATAAACGGATTATACATACGGATAGGGCAATTTTTATCCAGTTACAAACCAGTAACACGTGGTTATTTGCAGTACCTCATCCAGAGAGCCTCACAATATCTTGTAATAATAAAAATAAACGTGAAAACATAATATTAAGAACTTGCGGCAGCGTAACACTAGGAAAACAATGTAAGGGTTATAGTGCATCATCCATGCTTGTGCCTCATAGTAGTTAAAATAGGGGAGCGCCTCCTCCTCCTCCTCTTCCTCTCTCATGTCCCTCATTCTTATCTTCCTCCCCTTTTATTCTCATTCGCATCATATTTTTAATTTTTTTTCTTTGTCCTCCCACATTTGATTTTGCATTCTTAAGTCTTATAAATAAGTGCATCAAGATCATTTTAGTATGCTAAGGTACGAGTAACTGTTAAAAGAAAAAAAATCTGTTGATTAAATTTATTAATAATATTAAAATAAAATGAGTGAATCAGTTGGAGAAAGAAATCGATCCATTCCGCTTCAGACAATTAGCCTCGCAGAAATTATACCAGGAGTTCGAGAAGAAACTATACCATTAGTTCGAGAAGAAGAAAATGGGATTGTTTTAAAAAATTTGAACAAAACTGAGAGTGAAGAGAAAAAAGTGTTTTGTGCTATTTGTTTTGAAATAACCGAATATTATGATTCATGTAGACCAAATACATGTTCCCACATTTTTTGTTTAAAATGTATTTTAAGATGGAATGATGAAAATTGTTGTTCTATAATGGTAAACAATTGTCCTGTATGTCGCACTAGATATTACTATTTGGTACAAATCTTCAAAGATGTAATTAGACATCATTTTGATGTAGCTTTAAAAAGAGGATAATATTTTTCATAATTTGTGTTTGTGAAAACTCTGGTCAAATAAATTTGTAAAAAGTAAATGTAAATATATATAATAATTGACACACAGTTTTTCCTTTTCCTTTTCCTATATTGAAACGACAATATTCTTTAAGTGTTTTAATACATACTAATTTGTTATGGTTTGACATTTTAAAATAAACAGTGCTTGGCTTGGGAAAGTGGTTGTCGTTCAACTTTAAGTAGGACATATTTTTCATATAAAATCGCCTCAGCTAAGAGACGAATGCAATTGATTTCTGCATTCACACTGTGCACGGCTCGCGAGTTTTCTGGTGTTTTCATTGTATCTATTTGGTAATTTTTTAATTTTTATTTATATTTCTAACATTTTTAGTTGGCAAAATTTAATTCTTATTTATATTGGTGACATTTTTATTTATATTTGTGACACTTTTATTTGGTATTTTATTTGTTATTACGATTTTTTCATAATGGACAATTTTTTGGCATCGAGTAGCAAAATAATTGACAATGACTTTGACTTATACACATGTACTCAAATGCAAAATTTTGCAAACCAACAAAACAATGAAACAGACGTATTTACAACTAGTCAACAACAAACTATTCAGGACGTGAATGAAATTATTTACAATAG
This sequence comes from Kuschelorhynchus macadamiae, assembly GCA_030620095.1. Classification (NCBI taxonomy): domain Eukaryota; kingdom Metazoa; phylum Arthropoda; class Insecta; order Coleoptera; family Curculionidae; genus Kuschelorhynchus; species Kuschelorhynchus macadamiae. The sequence continues at coordinate 1,767,910 of JAUTXW010000278.1, read as the reverse complement.
CCAAGTTCAGAATAATGCCAACAAACACAACAACGAAAAATATTTATTTACAGCTACTCAACAACAAACTCTTGACGATCTTAATGACATTATTGACAACAAAACGGACTTAATTACAACAAAAACTAAACAAACTCTTGAAGAACTGAATGACATTGACGAAAATCAATTCGAAAATTCTAGCTATGAGGATATTGTTTGTTTTCAAAAATCTAATCCAAATTATTTAACATTAAAATCGCCAATTAATTCTCCGAGACCAATTTGCTCTCCCTTTTTGTTTAGTGAAAATTCTGATTCGGAAGAAGAACAAATTGATCAAAATTTAAGTTCGGCTATATCTCCTATTAATTCACCTTATGATATTGTAAATTCTGATTCGCAAGAAAAACAAATTGAAGCAAATTTAACTTCGGATATTTCTGTTAATAATTCACCAGTTGAGCAAAATTCAATTTCAAAACCATCATTTATTATTAAAAAAAAATTTAAAATTAATAAAAAACAAGTAGCAAACCTTAAGTGTCTGGGTTTCGCTATTCAAAATTTAACTGATTTCATCACAATTAAACAGGGAGACGCAAGTACGGTGAATTATGTTAAACAGGCCTTCGACAAATTAGTTGACTCATTTGAAGAAATGGATTCATAAAGTCAATTAATTTCTATTGTTTTTTTCAAAATTTGACTATAACTAAATAAAAATGCACAATTTTAATTTTATTATTATCATCCAGAAAACTTCAAAAATGCAATTGCTTTTTTCAAAATTTGACTATAACCAAATAAAAATGCACAATATTAATTTCATTATTATTATCTAGAAAACTTCAAAAATGCATAACTGTGTAACATGTAATAAAGTCTTCACTAGAAAGGATAATTTATTGCGACATATTAAAAAACATGTTTGCGGAAATTCCACAACACTCACTAGTGGGTTGAAACAACCAAAGCTTGTTAAAGGTAAGAACATTTGAATTTTCATTTTTTATTTTGTAAAATATTTTTTCTTAATTTATAGATTATACAAATATTGTAAAATATTGTAAAGAATGCAAGAGAAATATAAACCAAAGTCTATGGGGTGGACATCTTCGATCTAGTGTGCACAAGAACAATTCCAAAATAGGTTTGGAGGAAGGTGTTGAAATTATCAAGTCGGCATTGTGGGAACGAATAATATCTTATAGGATTTCCTCAACCCAAAACTTTATAAATGTGAAAGAATATTTTCAACATTTGGAATACAAAATTGTACATCTAATAGATCAAGAACTGCAGAAACATAAATGTATCAAGCTAAATATGGAACTGTTCGGTTTCTATTTTAACCCCAGCAGCGACAGCTATGATGTCAAATCTTTTAATGCGCCGTTCCAAGTCATTTGCCAGGAAGATCAGACAAAAGAACTTTTAGAGCAAATCTGCACCATTATTAAACAGAAAGCTGACGAATTTGCAGAAAGAGATTCAGGTAAAGAATTTACTTTCTATTTTACAACAGCAACAAAAAAAGTAATTTTTTAATTTTTACGTTGCAGGATGGGCTTTGATGCATTTACTTCATTTGGAAATTAATGTTAACAAGCACAATCCGCTGAGAGCCTCATCTTTTATCGAACTTCCTCAAGAGATCAAGAGACGTCAAGCTGTGATCAACATTAGGAATGATGACAACTTTTGCTTCGCCTGGACAGTTGTGTCTGCTCTTCACCAACCAAGCGGATTAGATTTTGAAACTTCATCCTACCCACACTACTCGTCTGTTTTGGATATGTCAGGTATAGAATTTCCAATGTTGCTAAAGAACATTAAGATTTTTGAAGAAAAAAATAACATTTCTATTAATGTATATGGATTAGAAATTATAAATCCTAAAAAGGGGTATGAAGTAATTGGTCCACTTTATTATTCATCGAATAAAAAAAATCAACATGTCAATTTATTGTTAATAAGTGATGACGATGAAAAAACTCTTCCTTATTGCTATATTAAAGATTTATCAAAATTAGTTTCTACACAAATGTCTGAACATCACGGAAAAAAATATATTTGCGACGGTTGTTTACAATATTTCCCTACAGAAGAAAATTTATTACAACACAATAGCTATGATTGTGATCATTTACGAATTAACCTACCTTCTAAAGAATTAATAAAAGATAAGTTTGGAAACTATTCATATGATAATATTTTTAAATTTGTATTTATTATAAACAAATTATTATTATTATAGTATTATCATAAACAAATGAAAGTTCCTTTCGTGATGTATGCAGATTTTGAATGCATTTTAAAGTCTTTAAATAATGACAATGTTGACAAAAATCCTAATACTTCATACACCTTAAAACAATATGAACATATTCCACATTCATTTGCCTATTACATTAAATGTTCCTTCGACGATACTTATTCTAAATTTGAAAGATATAGAGGTCAAAATTGTGATACATTATTTATAAATTCTTTAGAAAGAGATGTGTATAACATATACAATAAATTTTTAAAGGTTCCTAAAAAGATGATTCCTTTGAACGAACTGGACAAAATTTATCATAACTATGAAACAGTTTGTCATATTTGTAATAAACCTCTTTTAAATGACAGGGTTGCAGATCATTGTCATATAACCGGTCTTTATAGAGGTCCAGCTCATTCACTCTGCAACATAAATTACAGAATACCTAACTTCATTCCAGTTATATTGCATAATGTGCGTAATTATGATTCTCATCTATTTCTTAAAAAATTATGCTTAAACAAAGAATAACTAACTGTTATCGCACAAAACAAGGAAAAATATATTTCATTTGAAAAGCTTATTCATGTGGATAACTATTTTGATAAAAAGACACAAAAGGCTAAGAAAAAAAATATATCGTTAAGGTTCATTGATTCTTTTCAATTTGTATCCCATTCTTTATCAAAACTCTCTGAAAGCTTAAAAGATGAACAATGTAAAGAAATAAAAAAAAATTTCAATGATGAAGAAAAATTTAAACTTATTCGCCAAAAAGGTGTATTTCCTTACAAATATATTGATGATTATTTAAAGTTAGAAGAAACAACTTTACCCCAGAAAGAGCAATTTTATAATACTTTAACGGATGAGCACATCAGTGATGCAGAATATCAAAGAGCTGTAAAGGTTTGGCAATTGTTTAAATATGAATCTCTTGGTCAATACTCCGACCTTTACTTACTCTCTGATACTTTACTTTTGGCAGATATTTTTGAAAATTTTAGAAGCACTTGTTTATCCACATATAAGCTCGATCCAGCTCATTTTTACACTTTTCCAGGTTTATGCTGGGAGGCGTGTTTGCGTTACACTGGAATAGAGTTAGAATTGTTATCAGATCCAGATATGATACACTTTTTCAAAAAAAGCATTCGCGGTGGTGTGAGCTCTTGCATTTGTAGAAAATCTGAAGCTAATAATCCATTTCTTTTAAATTTTGATCCTTTAAAGCCAACTAAATACATAATTTATTATGATGCAACAAATTTGTATTGTTATGCAGTGTCACAGCACGTTCCAACGGGAGATTTTGTTTGGTTAACAGATAAAGAAATCAACGATTTAAATATTATGAATATTTCTAAAAAATCTAATAAGAGATATGTTTTAGAAGTTGATTTAGAATATCCTACAAGTCTACATTCCTATCATAACGATTTTCTGTTTTGTCCTGAAAACTTCTTTTAAGAAGTGATACTACTGTCATCTAAAAATGTTGGTAGTTCTGTGGGGAGTAACGGAGTTTTTCCTGTTTTCTGAATAGTTTTCGTCGGAGTTGATGTTTTATAAAGCTTTGTAGGTGTTTTGAATTCTTCATACTTTGAAACTCTCTCTCTTGGATTTACCAATATTTAAAATTAGCTGTTTAAGAGGTTGTGTTATTGGTCTATAAGTTTGATCTAATTCAGACTGAACGGTAGAAGTAGCTAATTTCAAGCCTCGATATTTCTGCTTCATGGCTTGTCTCGATTTTATTAATTCTCTAGCTAAACGTTTATCCATGCTGTACAAGTTTTAAATGAAATAAAACTGCAAATTTTTCACTTTTATAAATATATAAAGGAATCGAATTTACTCCTGTATCTGCCGTGATTTACTTCACAATCTTTGTCAATTACAAGAAAGCCATATGGATCCATCCAACAGTTAGCACAAATATTTTTAAACTGATCAAATGTCATATCCAATATACAGTGGTCGTTATATATATGTTTTAAACTCAAACAGTCCTGTTTAAATAAAATTAATAAGTTGGAATTTTCTCGAATTAGACGTTTAAGGATTGAGGAATATCCTTGAAAAATAAAAAAACAATCAGTGTTTCTATGCCTTCCATGCGTGAAATAGTCCCTAATAATAGATTGATTATGACAACGAATATCGTTAAAAATGATAACGAAATTTGGCTTTATCTCATGAGGTGAAATAATGTTCTCATCGCTATCGTATTCAAAGTATCCAATTTCTTTCATAGGCTTTAACAACTTTCTTAAATATTCATATTTTGGTTGATCTAATGACTTTGAATAAACATAGACATTTTCAAACCTAATTCCATTAGGATGCTCGAGCAGTGTAAGCATAACGTTGGTTTTACCGCTACCACTGCAACCAACTATGAGTCCTCTTTTTGAACCACCGCAAAATAAGTCACCATGCTTTCTCAACTGTTTACTTAAAAATTTTTCGTCATGATTATTTACTGGTAAAGAGAATTTTTGTTTTTCAATCCTCATTCGTAATCACACTAGTAAATATTTTTAGCTGTAAAAGTATTTATACCAGAAAAATGTCAATGTGTTTTTAGTATAAAAAGAACTTCAATGACTGTGGGTCGGCATTAGTTGAAAGAAACTATCAAAAGACGTAATAGAAAAGGCTCTGGTTTAGTAAATAAATTAATTAGTAAACTACCCTTCGAAGTTCATATACCAGGATATAATTATTGTGGTCCAGGAACCAACTTGGAGAAAAGATTAACTAGAGGTGACGTTGGTATAAATCCATTGGATTCCGCTTGTAAAGAACACGATATATCATACTCTCAGACTGAAGATTTATCAAGAAGACACATATCTGACCAAATATTAGAAAAAAAAGCCTGGGATAGGGTAAAAGCTAAGGATTCTTCTATTGGTGAAAAAATTGCAGCTCTAAGTGTTGCAGGAATAATGAAGGGTAAAAGAAAGTTCGGTATGGGATTTAAAGATAAAAAAGGGGGTAAACTTAAATCGAGAAAAAAACGTATCATTCGAACACCCAAAAAAGTTGGAGGATTTCTACCTCTTTTGTTTCCCATTCTTGGCGCCCTGGGTGCACTAGGTGGAGGCGCGGCAGTAAATGATGCTAAAGCAGCTAAACAGCAACTAGAAGAAATACATAAGCATAATATTGCAATGGAAAATGCTTCTAAAGAAGGCAAAGGATTATATATTAGACCATATAAAGGAAAAGGACTATTTATTAGACCTTATAAAGGAGGATCAGTCAAAATGAAAGCAATCAGACAAAAAAAAACTCAAAATAAGTTTTCCAAAAAGAGCACTTACGAACAATGATATTATTAAATATGTAAAGCTGTTAAAAATAACTGGCTTTAGAGGTGTTTTTATGCTCGATGAACTTCCAAAAAAAATTAATCTGAAAGAGTGTGGTATTGTAAATTTGGATAAAAAACAAAATAAAGGATCTCATTGGACTGCTTATATTAAAAATAACAAAAATGTAATATATTTTGATAGTTATGGAAATTTAAAACCACCTTTTGAACTTCTCAAATATTTTAATTCGAATGGCAAAGTGGATGTATTTTATACTTATGAAAACAAACAAAAATTTAATTCATATAACTGAGGTCAACTATCCCTAAAATTTTTGCAAAAAAATATATAAACTCATTATTTGTTGTAATATCTCATTCATAAATAAACTGCAATGTCCACCACAATTGCCATATCAGGAAACAGTTCTGTTTTGTCTGCTGATTTTAATCCGCCCATATATTTAGAGGATGAAAAACAATATTACCTGGGTTTAGCTGATTTTGAAACGTTTATGACTATTCCGAATATAAAAGAAGGATATAATAAATTTTATATAGATAATAAAGTAATTGTTATTCCCGACGGAACTTATGACATTACAGATATAGAAACATACATAAGAGAAAGTATAGAAGATGTATTTTCGAATGAAAAAATTTTTTTCTTTTAAAAGCAAATGTTAACACTCTAAAAACTTTTTTAATGTGTAGTAGAAAAATTGATTTTACCAAGGAAGATTCGATAGAAAGAATGTTGGGTTTTAATAGCAGGATACTAAAAGCTATGAAAGAGGAAGAATCAGATAATGTTGCAAAAATAACTAAGGTGAATGCTATTTGTATTGATTGTAATATTTGTGTCGGTTCTTACAGTAATGGTAAACCTGTTCATATTATTCACCAGTTTTATCCAACTGTAGCTCCAGGCTATAAAATAGTGGAATCTCCTTTGCCCATTTTGTATTTTCCAGTTAGCGTCAAAGCGATTAACAATATAACCGTTAAAATAGTTGATCAAGACGGAGAACTTATCAGTTTTAGAGGAGAAACTATAACAGTAAGGTTACATTTACAAGCTAGTGACATATAAAATGGTTGTTAGATATAATAGAGCCCTTGGAATGAGACTTGCACCTATCACTACCAACAAAGTAAAAACTTATAAAAAGAAAAAGACTAAACAACAGTTCAGTATCAAATCCAACACCAACAAGTTAAGACGAGATAATCGTAAATTTCTCACATCTTTGGGTTTCACTGTTTTAAAATAATGAACATATTAAACGTAAACGAAAAGCTTTATGTAGACAATTCCAACGTTAGTTCAGAGCTTCACACATATCAACCATATATTTCTTCAAAATTCAATTACAATGATGAAATAAGGATCCCAATTCAAGAACTCGATGCTTACACTCTACCATCAGATAGTTTACTTTATATCGAAGGAAAATTAACTAATACAGAAGATAAATATAAGAAAGAATTGCTATTTATTAATAATGGTATAGCCTTTTTGTTCAGAGAAATCCGCTATGAACTAAACGGAATTACTATAGATTCAATAAGAAATGTTGGATTAGCATCAACCTTAAAAAGCTACCTTTCCCACAATACCAACGAAAGTTGAAAACTGGAAAATGCAGGTTGGTTTCCACATCGAAAAGAAGGAGATACAATTTTAGTTGATAATGATGGAAAATTCTCAGTATCCATACCACTAAAAATGCTTTTAGGATTTTTTGAGGATTACAGAAAAATTATTATGAATATGAAACAGGAATTAGTTCTTATTAGATCGACTGATGATTTAGATGGTGTTATCTTCAAAGAAGATCCGGCACACCCCGTTAGTGCTCCTGACACTCCATTGGTTATTTTCGATAAAATTTATTGGAAAGTTCCTCACATTCTAGTTGATATGCCACAACAACTTGCTCTATCAAAAATATTAGAATCAAATAAAGATATATTAATAGGATTTAGGAGTTGGGAACTTGTTGAATATTCTTCTCTAACCGAAACAACCCGTCACACATGGCCGGTAAAAAGAACTAGTAAACTAGAAGCTCCTCGTCATGTTGTGATTGGCTTTCAAGAAAACAGAAAAGGGAAAATTGCTAAAGATATGAGTAAATTTGACAATATTACCTTGTCAAATATTAGAGTATTTTTAAATTCTGAAAGATATCCTTATCACGATTTGTACTTAAATTTCGAAGAAAACAAATTTTCTGCTTTATACGAAATGTTTGCCAACTTTAGACAATCTTACTATGGTGTTCCAAATGAACCCATTTTTAATCCTGAACAATTCAAAAACATTAGTCCTATTACACATATTGATTGCTCCCATCAAAAAGAAACAATTCAAACGAGATCCGTAGTAATGAGAATTGAATTTGAGACACACAATGCAATTAAAAAAGATACTTCTGCTTATTGTCTTATTTTACATGACAAATTATTTAGCTGCAACCCTCTTACTAAAATTGTGAAACAATTATAAACTTTATCCCCACTCTTTCCATACTTCGATTTAATTTAGGCATTTTCAAAAGCTTTTAGTTTTAGTCATGACATCAAAACTACAACAACAAATTGAAAAATTTATTTTTAAAATTAATCAACTGAAAGAAGAAATTGCAAATTATTCAAGAAAAAAAATTCTCATTAAAAAATTTGCTGCTTTGAAAATATGAGATTGGTTATGGATATTCAAGGATTCAAGGACGAAAAAAATAAATTTATACCGAAAGAGCTTGCATCTTTTGATGGTTATGAAATGACTTATTACATTTTTAAAAAACCTTTTCCAATGGAGTTTCTTTCACCTGATTGTCACAAGCAGGCGGTATGGCTAATGAAAAATCATCATTGTATACATTGGAATAATGGATTTACTCCATTACATCATTTCCCAAAAATAATTGAAACACTTACGAAGAAAGCAGATTTTGTTTTTGTAAAAGGAACTGAAAAAAAGGATTTTATAGAGAAATATTCTAAAAAGCCTGTGATTGAAATAGATGAACAACCAGCGCTAAAGCTAATGGAACCAAAATGCTTCTATCATTCAAAATCACCTTGTATGTGTGCTTTGACAAATGTGTTATTTTTATATGACAATTGTTTTATGAATGAATAAAAATATAAAAAAACTTAATTACATTTTTATTTTGCATTAACTAACCATGATTGAATACAATTAATATGATACCTTAAATCTAATTTTCTAAATTCATTTAAAAGTTCATACTCATTTTTATATTTTAAATAATCATTACAAAATTTAGCGGCTAATTTACATTGTTCCATTCGGTCTATATTCTTAACGTATGCTGACAAATCTGGTGCCTCTGCGTCTTCTTCGCCTACAATTGATAAATATTGGAAGTATGCAGCAGATATAATAAACTCTTCATACATTTTAGTAACTACTTGCTCCATTGAGAATATAATTAAATTTATTTTTCCTTCTCAATTTCTTGAAGAATAGTATCCTCGTCAATAAATTGCTTCAAGTCTTTTAAATAGTAACCAAAGCCAATATCTTTTAGATCTCGAATAAGTTGAAAAACATTTAATGTTTCAAAGTATTTGTTGCAACAGAGAGCAGCCTTTACGAATTCCGCAGATTGATTATAATAAAAGTCTATCCACTCCGGACCACTTGCTATAGAATATGAGAAATAGGTTTTTGAAAGATTACTAAATTTGTCCTCTAATAATTTAACTGCAATCAGCAACTCAGCCATTTAATTTATTTAACATAATATCTTAAATATGTGGGAGGACGTCTCTTGCGAATAGGATTAACTTTTCTTGATGATACCTGTTTTTTATCTTCGTATAATTGAAACCTTTTTTTGGGTTGCAATAATAGCAGGTATAACTTGGCAATCTTCTCCTATAAATTGTAATAGGTGGCTTAATTCTCCTACAAAGTAGATTTCCCAAATGTATTGAAAAACGTAGTAAGGCTTATAATTCCTTCTAAATAATCATCACAACAGTCAATTGCTTCCAAATAATCTCGTTTCAGTGGATAAAACAGCTTGGTGTATTCATCTTTCGAAATCACTTCAAAGAAATTGAGATATTTAACTTTTAACTGTCTGATAGATGTAGCTAATTTTTCGCGATTACACATAATTCACTGATTACTTGACACATTTTTTTTTTGTTTTATACACAATTGGTGGAAAAATTCAAAAATTACTTTTTACGCAACTCGAGCACAGCTTAGTAAATGTGCCTCAGCATACTAAAATGATCTTGATGCACCTATTTAAAAGACTTGAGAATGTAAAATCAAATGTGGGAGGACAAAAAAAAAATTAAAAATATGATGCGAATGAGAATAAAAGGGGAGGAAGATAAGAATGAGGGACATGAGAGAGAGGAAGAGGAGGAGGAGGAGGCGCTCCCCTATTTTAACTACTCCTCATGATAATACTTTTTCATCAAAAGTGTTCAGTGAGTTTATTCCACCATTTAATATTACAGACAATTGTTGCGAAGAAACAAGAAAGTATAATTTAAATTTAAGTGAGGTTTTACTAGACGAACATTATAAAATATTGTCTAAACATATACCAGAACTTAACGTTGCCAGTCATAAGTTGGAAGACATAGGCAAAATGGCCGAGGAACTTGAAAAAAACAAAGTAACACGTAATTATACATTTTCGGCTTCTATTATAGCCTATATTTTAGCCTTGTGTATAATTATTTTCACGATTTATAAACTATATAAAAGGTGTTTCAAAAAAACTGCTTGTTGTGGTATGGTGCCAAATTTTTGTATCGACAATTGAACCATCCCCACAAAACAGAGGTAGACATATCGCTAGATATTCTTCAGAGGAAGTGGACAGTGATCACTCTGAAGAAAATGTTAGAGTAGAAATTTCTAGGCGCGGAGCCATTGGTTATGTACCTGCTAGACGATCAGTTAAATCAAATTAAGATGTACTATATTATAATTTTTATTCTAAGATAAGGTTTATTGTAAAAGTATTTATTTCGTAGCTATTTCGAGATTTTCTTCGTTAGGACTCTATAAAATCTCTCACCAAGGGGGAGGTGTTGTGATCCCATTAATTTTATTACCTTAATACTTAATTAGCATTGCATATATATTTTTAATTAAACTAAATGTATTATAATTGCTCACACATTTCCATACAAGACGCCAGTCGATATTTTTAAGTACAATAAAACTAAGGTAGTTTGTTTAGACCTTGTCCACCCAAGATGTTAGACAGATTTTATTCTGAGTATCATAAAATTTAGTATACTTTTAGATCTTGTATAAACAGTGAAATAGAATTATTTAAAAATACCATAATTCATACATAATAAAACCTTGGTTTCAAGAAATGTTTTGGCAATCATAAATAAATAAACTAGGCTATTAGACCCTTTAGGAATTATTTTGTTTTGTCGAAATTACAGAGTAACGGAGCCGACAAAGGACCCCTCTTAGATTTCACCATTATACTTAAGTTAGTTTATGAATTGCAAAGAAGTGGACGAACAGAATTCTACGGGTTTCTGCCCAGTACAGACACTTCTTTGCTCTTCCCCTATTTACTTAGTTTTTGTTATATTGTTGTATTTAAGTTTTCAATATAAGTGTTATTCTTTTTTTAAATTAAAGTCGTGTTTTAATAACAAAGAATCCCAGTGTCTTAACAGTACTATTACCCTCAGCCATTACAATTGGCGGCAATTGGCGAGATTAGAAATATTAAACCATTACAGTTTGTTTATAGGTTTACCAATATTAAAATGGAAACGCGAATGTGAAAATATAGAGGGTGTCGCAAAAGTAAGGTAAAAGATTTCAAGGGAAGACGACGTATTCTCATAAATATTTAACCTTAATTTAATCTCAAGGCAAAAACTTTGTGCATATTTCTGTAATGTTTCTACGATTATATTAAAGCTGGGCATGTTTCTTGGCAGGTTAAAAGGAACTTTTACGCTAAAACAATTTTTTGGATTTCCACAAAGAGCTTGTATCTTTTTTTTTATTATTTGTTGTAAAATTACGACTGTTTTATACGAACATTTCTTGTGACAAACAATTAATTATATTTTTTAAAAAATTAAGAAGGCTGGACCCATCTGGATAAATTTTTCCAAAAGTGGTGGAAGGGCTGTCCGGGGTGGTCCCATAGGGAGCGTAATAATGCTTTGAAATGTTTGGGCATGCCCTGAGGTACATTCCCCGACCTATGTTACCTCGGTAAATAATTATGAATTATAGATAACCTAAACTGTGAGTTTAAAATCGTGAAGTAAAATGCAGTGACTGCTTTCACTACTTTAATCAGTGTTGTTGTTTATCGCTGATATTCAGAACTTTGTTAGTTTTTAAACCTATGATATTTTATGCGCTGATATGGACGGCGGCGTTACGATGTTTTGTTGGACAATGGTGCATTTGTATTAAAATTAGTAGAAGTGCAACAGGTTAAAATACAAACATTTTTTTATGGTATTATTATCGTCGCGTATGATTATAAAGTAAGTAACAATTAGCTAATATGAATAACAAACAAAAATTCAACAACATAAGATTTTTTTGCACTGTTTGCGACTCTCCAACTCTGAAATATTTGCATGATAAAATATCAGATCTCCAAAAAACTCAAATTTCTTCAGAATATCTCGAAGCCCTGGGTTCCTGCTTAAAGAAAAACAACGACATCCTTCCGATCATTGGCGAAATTTACGACATCTTACTCAATCATGACTCCAAATGGAAGATACTGCTAGAAAAAATTGAGGATATTCACAGCCTCCATTCTGGAATATCTGACAGTATACAAGAATCCTTATTTAAATCCATTAAAGAAATTAGGCAGGATACTTTCAATCTATCATCTATTTTAATGGAATCTCAAAATGAATCTGTCAAAGTCCAGGTGCATGATTCATCGAAGGAGCAGTTGACTAAAGAGATGGCTGAGCTGAGGCATAGTGTAAAACAAATGGCACTTACCCTCGAGAAGCTTGCTGATAAGCCTAAACAACAATCAATAAAGAAGATATACACCACCGCAATATCAACCCAAACCGATACAACAGATGTCCAAATGCCTGTCAATAGGTCTCCAAAAAAAGAGGTTTCCTTCCAGCCCAACAAAACACCCATTATAGAGAAATGGCATTATGTAGTGGTATCCTTAATTCCGTCCACGTATAAATCAAATCAGCTTGTACACTACATCAAAGAAAAATTAGGAACCACGAATTTTGTGCGTTGTTTTCCTATGCTTAAAAATGCAGACACTTTGCTCTCCGATTTTAAAATTGGGGTGCAAAATAAAGATCACTTAATTCAGCTTAAGAACGCTAGTCTGTGGCCACCTGGTACCATAATTGATCCTACCAATGATTCAGTTTCACCAACCCTTATCCAAACGCCGCCTACTTCCACAGCCCATAATGTCTCATCTTCTAGTCATCAAGATATCAATATAGATATCCCAAAGAGCCGGGGGCTCTCTCCACCAAAGCCTCAATTATTGGAATCACCAGTGACATTTGTGCCTGAGGAGGATAAGTCAGTCATGATTGGCTCTGACAGGGAGGCCATAGCAGCTTGTAGGTCATTGGCACTGGAAGGTTCTAAATTAAGCATGGAGAAAACTGCAAGGAAAGATGATTTTTTGCAGTTTGATCCAATGACTCCACCAAGAGTGCGGCTGTCCCAAGATTCGGATAAAGCAAATGGTCGCTATATATTAGCCAGATTAAGGGATCCTTCCTTACTAAAGACCTTAAGGCTATTTCTTGCTTATCTACACGACCAGCCATCTAGTGTGTGTTTTGAGGGGCATACAAGTAATAGCATTAAATTATTGCTAGCTTCAGAAGGCCTTCCCAGTGACAAGGACTCCCTGCGCAAGTTGTATTATCGCTTCCACGATGCCTATGGGATTGGTTCATCTGAAGTGGACTCAGACCTTGCAGCGTATAGATCTTTCTACTCCTCGGAAAAAATTTTACGGCTCCAAAAAATTCGTGAAAGTACTGGTAAATATTATTCTAGTGGTTCACCATCAAAAAGTAAAAATTTTTAGTCAATATGACGCGAAAAGAGGATCTAGCACCCTCTAGAAAATTGACCAATAGTAATTTTAATCTTTTTTTTCTTAATATTCAGTCCTTAAGACATAAAACAGACGAATTTTATCTTTTGTTAGAAGAGCTAAATTTTCCAGAAGTCATTGCCATCACTGAGCACTGGCTAAACATCAATCAACCTGTTTTTATTAAAAACTATACCACAATTGCCAGATTTAATAGAACTAATTTAACTCATGGAGGCACCATGATAATGTCTTTAAACAACGATTTTTCCGAAATATCAAAGTATAATCATTTATTATCTGAAAAAGTATTTGAATTTTCTATCGTTTATCACAATACTTATGACCTTTATATTATTTGTATTTATAGAACACCTGATGCTGATGTGCAATTATTCTGCCATAACCTTCTAAGTTTGCTCGAGTCCCTTCCTGTAAAAAGCAAATTAATCTTATGTGGCGATTTCAATATTGACTTTTCCAGTGTGTGTGCTGCTCAGGAATGTCTTCAGTTCATCTTTGAGTCATTAGGAATTGCCATGCACGTCAACTCACCAACCAGAATTACTAAGACAAGTGCCAGTACTATAGATTACGTTGTGTCTTCTTTCGATCCTAGCTCCGTCGAATGTAATGTCTTAAGTCCAGGTTTCTCCTTTCATGAAGCAATTTTCACAAAATTTTCAATTACATCCAAAGCCAAAAATTCCTCTAGACAAGCAGGCCGTATTTTTTCGGTTAGAAATTTCATTAATTTCAAACACCTATGTCAAATAACTGACTGGGACTCTCACACTTATGATGTCGACACTGAATTTTCTCGTTTTATAAAAACTCTAACTAATATAGCTTCTGAATCTTTTCCTCTTAGGCCTATCAAAAATAAAAGAAGTAAACCCTGGTCCACTAAAGGTTTACGTATATCTTCTAAGAACATTTTTCATAATTATGTAAAATCATACAGAAAAATTTATCATAAGACTATTAAAGCCGCCAAAGATATTTATTACAATAATAGACTTTCTAACGCCAAAAATGTAGCTAAAGAAAGCTGGTCTATCGTAAATGATTTAAGAAACAAAACTCCTTTATCCAACACTATCCTTACCTCTCCTGAGGACCTAAACAATTATTTTGTAAATGTAGCCAAAGATTTGACTAAATCCGTATCTCAATCTAATGACCCAATTTCATATCTCTCTAATCATAGGGTAAACCTGCACAGTTTCTTCTTTTCACCAGTAGTTTTATCAGAACTTCGCAGTACAATTAATGATATCAAAACAAATCTTCCTCGGGAATTGATGGGCTTACTTTAAGAATGTATTCAAGTCTGCCGGAGTGCACTCTAGAGCATCTGACTGCTTTGATAAATATGTCTTTCCAAAATGGTACTTTTCCAAGCTGCCTTAAAACTGCAATAATCATACCTCTTCACAAAGGAGGTGTTTCAGAAGAAGCTTCGAACTATCGCCCAATTGCACTTCTCCCTACGCTATCTAAGATCATCGAAAGACTGGTTAAAAAAAGGCTTTTATCATTTCTGTCTAGATATGAAATACTTACAAAACATCAATTTGGATTTTTAAGTAACAAATGCACAAGCGATGCCATGTTTTCCCTTCTTAATAGAGTTTACTCCAGCCTAAACAACCATCACGCTACGGCAACAATTTTCTGTGATTTTTCCAAAGCTTTCGATTGTGTGAATCATAATATATTAACTAACAAGCTGCAGTACTATGGATTTAGAGGGGCTCCTCTCGATTGGTTTAAGTCATATCTTAGCAACAGAAATCAAGTTGTGAAAGTTGACAACAGGATGTCTTCTTGTAGGCCAATGGAATATGGAGTGCCTCAAGGCTCGGTACTAGGCCCTATCTTGTTTCTTCTGTTCATAAACGACATGGCTAATTTAAACATTAGTGGAAAAATATGTCTCTTTGCGGACGATACCAGCTTTACGTGGAGCCACCCAGATGTCACGGACCTACATAGGATTGTATCTAATGACCTAATCACCATTAAATCCTGGTGCGATTCTAATCTCCTATGTTTGAACATCTCTAAAACGAAAGTCTTGTCTTATAAAAACACGCTGCAACCTTTTGACCTTAATGGCACCACTATTGATGTCGTAAACTCTGTAAAATTTCTAGGGCTTCTTGTAGATGATTCTTTAAAATGGGATCCACATATCGACGCTTTATCAAGGAAGTTGGGTTCTGCTTGCTTTGCGTTAAGATCTGTTTCCGAGGAGCTTAGCTTTTCTACCTCTAGAACTGTTTATTTTGCTCTTGTTGAGTCGCACCTCAGATATGCTATTCCATTCTGGGGTACATGTTGTGCGACTCAATTTGATCGAATTTTTATACTACAAAAAAGAGCTGTTCGTTACCTACTGAGACTTAACAGTAGAACTCACTGCCGAGATTTCTTTAAAAGATATAAAATACTAACCCTTCCTTGCTTATTCATTTTGGAATCGGTTTGCTTAATTCGTAAGCATGCACCTGCTCTATTAGAGAGACCTTCTCACAACTACCCTCTCAGAAACACTGAGCACGATCTCTATCTTCCAACCCCACACTCAGAGTTAATTAAAAGATCAGTAATCTACAATGCAAAAAAAATGCATAATCACCTGCCATTTAACATCAAATCCATAATATCTCTGACTTCATTTCGCAAGGCTTTGAAATCATTCTTACTGGAAAGCGCCTTCTACACCGTGAACGAGTTTTACAACACATAAATTTATCCTTATGAACCCCTAGTGTGATAGTTGCCATTACCAACCATTTTTACCGAATTTTGTATATGTATTTTTTTAATTGTTTCGTACTTTTTTATTTTTTATTTTTTACTTTGCTTTTTTATTTTTTTTACATTATATTTATGAAAATGTTTATAACATAGTACGACTGACAAAGTACATTTCTAATGTACTTCTTTTAGGATTCTATTATATTAATATTCTAAATTCTTGATTTAAATATTATTTTTCTATAATATTTATGATGTGTTTTTGTTTTGTTTTGTTTGCTAATTTTGATGTTTGTAAACTATTTTTTTTTTTTACAACAGCATTGTCCAAAAAATTGTAAAATTTTTTTGAAAATAAAGCATTTATTTATTTATTTATTTATTTTATAGTATTATAATGTAAAATAAATCATATTGTACTGTCGCAAAAAGTATAAGCACCTCTTTTTCTAAAGGTCTTTATTAATTAATATAATGTTTAAAAATATAAGGATACAGTTAACATCTAAAACAAAACAAAAAATATAACTCCTCAAGAAATAATAATAGTAATTTACGATTTGGCTCCATAAATAAAAATTAATTATTTAGTAAATGTAGATGTTTTAGTTTCCTATAAAAAATTGAGATCTTGTCAATATAAAATATTGTTATATTTTTGTATTTCTCCAAGGGCAGATCGATATTCGACAGCCAACAAAGCATTTCTTGTGTCGGTAAGTGATGTGTGGACAAAGCTTACATAAGGCGCTTTAGTGTGGGTAAAGGGGAGGAATCCATTCAGTAGAACGGCGATACTAGGTAAAAACAATTAGAAAATATTTTGAAGGTCAAAATATAAAACATACTGCCTCCGCTGCCAAAGCCAGCTTCGCAGCAATTTGAACTAACCTCATATTTTCTACCAGTTTGAGTGGTACTTTACGCTGTCATAAACGAATTTGCCATGTGAGGCCATTAGGATGCTCTTTACACTTGTACTTTTAAAGGAAAAACATTCTGCCACCGCTAATTTGTAATCAAATTAAAAAAACTTTATATTTGGAACTGGTTTTAGCATCAATGTATGTTGTCATAAACGAGTGTCCTCAGTGAGGTCCCTAGGACGCCCTTTAGTCATGTATATTTAAGGGAAAACCATGCTGCCAAAGATAGCTTTGCAACAGTTCAAATAACCTTCATATTTCGAGCAAGTTTTAATGGTATTTTATGCTGTCATAAACAAATTTACTTTATGCAGTCCCTAGGCCGACCTTTACGCTTGTCCGTTTAAAGGAATAACATGCTGCCTCCACTAATTTTTAATCCGAAATAATCACACTTCACATTTTAAGATTGCTTTATGCTGTTATAAACGAATTTCTCTAGGAAGCACCTAGAATGAACTTTATTCTCGTATGTTAAGGAAAAACCGAACTGCCAACGCCAGGTTTCCAACAATTTCAACAAAACTTCATATTTCGACCTAGTTCTCGTGGTATTTTATACTGTGATAAATATTCTTTGTTAGGCCTCTAGGACGCCTTTTACTCTTCTATATTTAAGGGAAAAACATGATGCCTACGCTAGTTTTTATTAAGTTAATAAAACTTCTACTGGTTTCAGCAGAGGCGTATTAAATGGAAATTTGGGGTTAACCACCTCCCCCTCCAGAGTCACTTTTATTTAAAGTAAAATAATAGAAATAGTATAAAATAAGGTCCTTTTTTTTCGAAATTGGCTGGTAACCGCCCCCCTCCCACAGAGCCCGTTTTACTTAAATTGAAGTAAATTTATATCCACTTATCTAGCAATCAGAACAATCAGAGACTTGACGACCTTGTACTTTTGTTGTTGAAAATTTTTATCTCAAAATGCTGCACAGAAGCAATGTCTATATACGCCACTGGGTTTTAGGGAAAAACGTGCTGCCAAAGCCAGTGTCGCAGCAATTTCATTTCGACCAAAATTTAGTGATAGTTCATGATGTCATAAACAAATTTCTTTTTTGAAGCCCTTAGGACATCATTTACGTTTAGGGGAACTGCCCCCGCTAATATTTAATCAATAAATTGTGCTGCCAGAGCCAGCGTTGCAATAATTTTATCTAATGACTGGTAGCTTGGTTGGGTTAGGTCAACAACAAAGTCATACACTTTTAAGATCTAAATCTGATTTATTCTTTACGTTTTTATGGTGTCATATTTACATTTTCTCTCTGTGGGCCCTAGGACCCTCTTTAACGGTAGAAATGGGTTATACTTCTACGTTAAAGGTAAAAAAAGGTGGTCAACCAGTTTTGCAGAAAATTCAATTAAACTTAATATTTAGAGTTAGTTTTAGGATAACTTTATACTGTCGTAAATGAATTTCCTTTGTGAGGGTGGTCTCTAGAGCCTCCGTTACTCTAATATGTTAAAAGTAAAAACGGGTTGCCAACAGCAATTTGCATTAAATTTTATATTTGGAACTGGTTTTAGGATTACTTTGTGCTGCCGTCAACGAATTTCCTCTGTGAGTCCCTTAGGATGCCCTTTAGTCTTAGCCAAAACAAGTATTTTAGCAAATTGAACCAAATTCGGTATTTCGATCTAGTTTTTTTTCAGGTACCTTAGGGTAATATGGCGCATTTTTAATACAATGAGTAATTCGAAATTATTAAACAGACTTTTTAAGCTAGATATATTGTATTAACAATATATATATATATATATATATATATATATATATATATATATATAAATATATATATATATATATATATATATATATATATATATATATATATATATATATATATATATATATATATATATATATATAATATAAAATTAGATTGTGAACTAAAACGTCTTAATTTTTTTAAACAAAAATTGGTAACTAAAGGAAAGGTAAGAAATGGGTCATATTTCTACCGCTGAGGATAACATGGCCTTGAAAAATAGTCGAGCGAAAATACGACTATATTTTGGATTTTCATTCAGGATAAATACAATCATCAATATCATCGCGGCGGTCAGTATAACCACAGAACATTAACAAGACAAGAAAGAGCACTCGAAGCTCCTCCTCTTGATATGCCTATCTCACTAGAATATCGGATGCTATACTTTTTCGAGCCCTCGAAGTCGCTGCCGGGTGAGATGTATAAACCGGTTGTCCTTTGTATAATGAAGTATTGAAATATACCACCAAACATTAATATACACCAATTGTCTTTATATTTGCCGGAGCAATGCGTGAAACTAATTTTCTATTTTTTAAAAATTAAAATAAGCATTTACCAATTTCCTTAGTGTTTTGTGTTTGGTAAATGGCTGGAAAATTACGATTAACTCGGTTCTATTTTTATGGGAAACTTTAATTTTGTTTTGTCATGATAAGAAATTGTGGCGGAAATTCGAGAAACCTAACCACAATACAATTTTGTAAGGCATTCAAAAATTATTTACTCAAAAATATCTTATTGAGGTTGAAGGTGCAAAATGTATCGAAGATATTAATAAAGTTTTGGTTAATGTAAGTCCTGATATACTCGAAGAATATAAAAATGTCTATATTCAATGACCAAAATAGTTCTTTAAAAGTGTTTGCATGCGACTATATAAATCTTTCAAGTACGGACGGCAATACTGTAGTGTTTACATTACTGGCTATCTATTAAAAAATCGGTAAATTTCCTATAGTCGGAACTTCCCTCGTTATGAATCTTTTATTTTATTAGGAATAGTGAAGAGTGGCCCAATTCAGTTCAGAAAAATAGTTATTACTATCTTTTAAACATTTTCATTGGGTGCCATTTTTTTTATCATATTGGATTCTTATCAATATTTTACTTGTTTCTACCTATGCCACACTTGATTTTTGGGTATAATTAAAAATAAATTCAGTAGGTACTTTTTACATTGACAAAAACCGGCATTTTGTTACGTCATGGTCATGTTGAATTCTGCCAGTTTATACCGAGGTTTATCCCTATACCACATTTAATTTTTCTACAAAATTTATTGTCAATTGCACCATCTTGAATTCGTGCCACAACTTTACCAGTTTATCTGTACATCACATTTATCGCTTGCACAAAATTTGAAATTAATCTAATAAGTGTTTTTGTCAGGCCGATTTTTTAAGTATTTTATTAGGCCATCATTTTGTTTTGCTATCTTTTATTCATACCAAAATATTACAGCAGTTCATTCGTAACACTTGATTTTGTGCAAAATTGAGGAAATTTTATCGCTTGCACAAAATTTGAAATTAATCTAATAAGTAGTTTTGTCAGGCCGATTTTTTAAGTATTTTATTAGGCCATCATTTTGTTTTGCTATCTTTTATTCATACCAAAATGTTACACCAGTTCATTCGTAACACTTAATTTTGTGCAAAATTTGAGGAAATTGGATAATTAGTTTTTTAGTAATAGTTTTTTTAATGTTTCACTAGTCCGCCATCTTGTTCCGGCATATTGGATTTTTACCAAAATATTACCAGGTCATCCTCATATGACTCTTAATTTTTGCCTAAAAGGGAAGTTAATCTGATGAGTAGCTTTTAAGCTATGACGCGAACAGACCAACAGACAAATTGATAGACGGGCCGACCTGAAAATATGTAAAACCTGAGAAGGTGATTTTTTTCACGATTACAAATATTTTATTTGGCCGCCGTCTTGAATTGGTACCACAGGCTTACTAGTTTATCTCTATACCACAATTAGTTTTTTAGACTGAATTTTTAAATACTTTATTAAGCCGCCATTTTGTTCCACCATCTTGGCTTAAAATTTTCAACAATTAATTTTCTTTTTTTACTTAATTTTTACAAACAGTACTTTTTATAATTATATTAAGATCTATTTATTAAAAAAGTTGACGCTTTCTCCGTTTTTCTTTTAATACATATAAAGCAAAATAGGTTACAATAAAAATTATGGATAGATATTTTTAAACTCGTTTTTAAATCACCCCGGTAAGTGAACGTTTATTCTTTTTAATCGCTACCGGGTTGCATCAACCTCGTAAAAGCATAAGCACCTGCACAACTGTATGAATGTCGGCGCGTTTTTGTAAGCACAACATAAAAGTTCCGACGGACTGTGCCCCTTCTTGTCTTGTTAATGTTTGGTGGTACAACATAATTTTCTCTGACAGACACATTGCCCCATGTCTGCATCCAATCTTTTTAACATACTGAACACAATCATTGTTGCCAGAGGCTTTCAAATTGTACCAGATTTTAATCGATTGTTCAAAATATGTATGTAAACTAACTACATATTTATTAACAAATCCGGCAATCTACATATTATTTCTAAATAAAACAACATTATTTTGATATATTATTATGATACTCAATTATATTTTATTGAACACATAAGTATTAAAACAACCATTCAACTTTTAATTTTTAACTCTCCATTTTTTTTCTCAATACGGTGCTAATATGCAGAAAAATCGCTTTGTTTGTAGAATGTTCAGCCAACAAGTGCTCTAAAAAACCTACCAGTATTTTGAAAGTTATCGATATTGTGTGTTAAGTCAGTTAAGTGCATTTATTTTTATGGCCTGATTGACGTTTAACATTGTACACAATGTACCAGAAATAATAAAAATGTACTCTTTTACAAACGGTCTTAAAATGTACCAAATTTGTGCAACTGACCAGCTCTGGCAACGCTGAACACAATATATCCAACTGCTGAGTTTTTTCTCTTCGTTGGTACATCTTTGAGTTTCTTCTTTATGATTGGCTTTTGATGGCTAGCACTTAAGGGAAAATAAATCTTTCTTTAATACTTGAGCTTTATATTTGATTGCTTTTCATCTGACGTTTTATAATGAAATCGGGAGTGTGCAAAAGTTTAATAATACTTTTAGGACTATTTAGGAATAATTTTCAGCTTAGTTATATCTACGCCTAAAATGTGTAAAAATGTTATTATACCCTCATGTTTTAAATGATAAGATTTTTTTACAAATAAAAATAATTTACAAATAGTTCCTCTTTTTGTTAAAAAAAAATTTTTTGTCAGTAAAAACTATTCGATCTGCTTACTGAAACATTACTCTCATTCCAAAACGAACTACGAGAGCTACTTGTTTTTTATTATTTTTGCTAAAATACTTGCCATGAGATGCGGGCCATATTTCCGTCTCACGCCTTTTTTCTAATTTAGGGTTATATAGCTCAATTAGAAAAAGCGTAAATAACAGTAACACGAAAAACCTTATTTAAGACCACAGAGTTTATTACCAAAAAACCACGTTTTTTTGTCACAGTCCGAAATAAACGCAACTTAGAAATGTAAAAATTGATAATCAATGCCCACAAAATCAAATGAGTGTGGTGTTACCGGTATACAAGCACACAGCTTTGCGGCCTTAAGATAGGGGGGTCTTAGTACATTAAAGCTAAAAACTGTCTGTTAACATAGACATAATAGGTGAGCTTTGACTCCAACGCAGTGCGAGAGAGATGGATCTGATTAAAGAAATGTGTCTTTCTCGCAGCTAATGGGATTTCCGCCCTAATTAGCTCCATTTCTCTCACGCAATGTGAACTAAACGTTATATTCGTTACTACTTAAGGTGTTTTTATGCTGTCAAACAAATTATTTTGTATGTCGCCTCTAAAAATTTCATTACTCTAGTAAGGTAAAAACGTGCTGCTAAACCCAGTTTTGCAACAATTTGCACTAAACGAGAATAAGGTGTACGAGTTTAAGATATATCGTATGCTGCCATAAAAGAACTTTCTTGCTGTGGCCTATCGGACTCCTTTTACTCTAGTTCATTTAAGGTAAAAACGTGTTGTTAAACCCAGTTTTACAGCAATTTTAGCTAAACTATTCATTCTTAATTTTAATGGTACTTTATGCTGTCATTAACGATTTTTGTCTCTGGGGTCCCTAAAAACCTCCTCTACTTTACTTTAGTACGTTTAAGGTAAGAACTGGCCAGTTTTGAGCAATGTAAGCTAACTGGAAACTGGAACGCATGGACATAAAGGACGTCTACACCCTGAATATTAATCGGCAGTGAACACTTGCATCCTCCGATCAGAAATATATTCCTTTCCGAGTCTAAAAATATTATGGCATCATTATGTTTACAGGGTAAGTCAAGTAAGTAAATACAATTCAAAAGTCAGTAGTATATTGGAGCTTTATCAGAATCAAAATAATTAAATTGCTGTGTAACAACTAAAATATGTCTATGTGTAACATAATATTGGCAACTAACGCTCAGTCTAATATAGTATTAGAATAGATTTTGCCGAAGCTATTAAATTATATAATTGTTTAAATATAATGTAAACTAAATACCATTGAACTTGAGAAAAACTGCTTTAGTAAGCATTATTTCAATTATAAATAACGACATGATTTCGGTTAGCTTCAGATTTGACTTGGGTCTCAATTAACCTCCTCAAATAATTTGCGGCATTAGTTCCTGGTATGACACCAACTGAAATGATTAGTACCTATCCTTATATATCCGACCCTAACTCAGTTACCTAATGTAAATACTCAAGTCTCTAAAAATTCCATAAGCATCTGTTGTTCTGAAAGTTCTATAAGTATTTAATATTTGTAAAGCTCTATAAGTATTTTAGTATTCCTAAAGCTACATGTGTTAGTTATCCTTAAAAGTCCCGTCACGTCAAGTCAATATTTATCTAAACCAATGAAGAGATGCAAAGCTTAAAACTCTACGGCCTAGTGTAATAACAAAAGCTAAGCAATACAGTATTACCATAATTTAGTAAACTGAGAGTTTTATTCATCGAAAACCATCTGAGCTACACAACCCATTCTCACAAAACGCACTTTCTTTTGTAACACGTGACGGAAGCTTCCGACTTTCCCAGACTAGCTAAGTAAAGTGTTTAGAAAACAGTGATAGTAATGAGCCTTTATCAGTCAAAGGAAGATGCAAGTGAAATCTTAGAACTTATGGATTTTGGCATTTAATCCTATTTTTGACAATCTATTTTTATAACTTAGCGAAAAGGGCAATGTAAAGAAGAATCCTAAGGAAAATTGCCAGATGGCAAGAAGCAGTCTAGTGCTTATAAGCAATTTTTTCTGGAGCGGTACTCACAAATCTGCCGGTGTTCGTTGCCTGAATTGAGTAGAGAACGTTAAGAAGCACGTCAGAAGCATGGTATTCAAGAGAACCAACTTTTTCCTGTTGACCAGTGAGCGCTGGCGAGAAAAAACATATTTTTAGGAATTTAATACATATCTATGCCAGTTAGCGCTGGCGGGTTGAGGTATTTTATTCTGCCAAAATTATGATAAATATTTTTTCCTTGTTAACTAGTTAGCGCTGGCAAAAAAAACATATTTTCGTGAATTTAATACATTAAACTGTGGCAGTTAATGCTGGCAGGTTAGTGTATCTATTCTGTCGCACGCAAAGTTGGGCAAAATATTTTTTTATTGTTGACAGTTTAACGCTGGCGAGAAAAACATATTTTTCAGCGAATTAGTACAATAACCTACGCAAGTTAACGCTGGCAGGTCTGTGTATCTATTCAGCCTAAAGAAAAATGACACGTAAAAATCTGAACAGGAACCGAAAGAGGCAAAAAAGGCTTACTTTCACATATTTCATAAACTACATAAAACCTTTTGACTTTTTCAAACAAAAAAACGGCGAGAAAAAATCCAGAAAGAATAATTATTGTGGAAGATATTCATAATAAAACAGATTTACCAGTGACGCCAGCATACCAGGCGAACAAATCATTCAATAATTTTCCAAATACCCAAAAGCTTTAAAACAAACCACAAGAAGTCATCTTTCTAAACAAACTACAGGCAAGATATAGAGAATTATTCGGAGATGATTAAAAATATTTTTCTTGAAAAAGATGTGGTTATGGTACAGTGTAACTACTCTAGAAGATTTTTTCGAGAAAACACGAGAAAAAAATGGGTGTTTTAGAAGATTTCTTCTTTAACAAATTTTTAATCAAAAGGGGTCTGTACGAAGAACAGAAGATAATAAAATTCAAGATCTTAGTAACAAGTGCAGAAATTTTTGGGTTATTGGTGGTTGAAAAAAACCCAGAAAAAATGAACCAGGGCCAGTTGCAGAAGAATTTTTGAACAAAAATATGTGTATCAAAGAATAATTAATATTTGGGAGGTCCTAGAAGTGCAGAAAAATTTAGGACCATTAACAGAAGTTTTTTTTCAAGAAAAAAATATGTGTAGTCAAGAAGGGAAAATGTTTTGGTAGTTCAAGAAGTAAGGAAATATTGACCAGTGCCAGTAACAAAAGTCATTTGAAAAAGACTCCATAAGAAAATTAGGAAATATTTGACAGTTTGGGAAAGGTGACCTCTGACTTTCGAGGAGGATCCTACAGAGACCAACAGAACTGCGAAAGTATGACAGGATGGTAAACGCCGGCGGGGAAGACGTCGCGAGACCGAGTAACGGAGACTACAACATAAGACACTAAAAGGAAACGTAAACAAGAACCAGAGGTAAAGTTACAAGCCAAGTCTCCAAGTATAGTTAACAACTTGTATAATTGAAAAAAGGTAAGAATAGCAAGAAAAAAAAAACAAAAAAATATTTTGGAAAATACAGAATGTGCAAAAGTAACGTTAGGTGACCCAGATTCTAGTACAAAGAAACCAGAGAAATAAATACATATTACCAAGCATCACAGTACGAAGTTTAAATAGGAATTACCCGAAAAATGTAAACGTGTTTGCGGATGCAGCTACAAGAATTAAAAAGAAATAAAGAATTTGCAATGAATTATGTGTCAAGGAGTCTAAAATTAAAGATTTGAAGTATATAAAGCGTACTATTTCCAAGCACAATGATTAAGTAAGAATTGTCCGAAAAATACATGTGTTCGCAGACGAAGAAGTGAGGGATTAACATATAATTCAGTGCCGGTCGTGTTATTAGAAATTTTGTTGTGACGAGAGGAAAAAAGGAAAGTAATTTATAGAATAGAAGATGTACAAAGGATTATGTGCCAGTTAAGAGAAAAAATGAAAACGTTTATGAAGTATACAGTGTGTATAGGCGTGCGTTGCACAGCATCAGCACCAAACACGAAAACTAGCAATTTTTGATGCAAAGAAAAATTAGGAGTAATTTACAGAAGAAGGAGCGAATAGAAGTTTACAAAGAATTATGTGACAGTTAAGAGAAGGAGTACAAAGTTAAGCACAAATGTAGTATACAAGATATATATGTGCAGCGACAGTTCCAAGCACAACGATGAATTGGGAAGTCCCCGAAAGATAAAAGTGTTTGATGAAGAAGTAGTTTTCATACCACGCCCACGTCGGGAAAAAACTAGCAATTTGTACTTTTTTAAGAACAAATTAAAAAGGTGTTCAAGAGAATTGATATATGTGAAGTAAAGAAGACAGAAGCAAAGAAGTGATGGTTATAAGAAATTGTTATCCAAAACGTCAGACTACAAGTGGAATTGGAAATAACTATAAATTCCAAGTTTCAGAAGAAAAGAAAAAAAAGTGAATTTACAAGAAAAAGTGTATATTTATGAGAACAATGTAGAAGATTAGAAGAAGTCGTAGAAACGTAAAATTAAAGATAAGAAGAATCTAGCATGAAAACGAAATTCTAGTCTTAAGAATAAGGGCCTAAAATATGGGAACGTGGATGAAAATTACCAGTTATTATAATAAAATACACAGAATTCAAGGCAAACTGAAAAAGATTACCATTTACATATACCCAGGAATATTAAAACTAATAAAAGGAGACGCTATTAAGCATAAAAACAATAAAAAAGTACCATTTTACCTTAAGCTACAACCTAAAAAAGGCTAAATTAAAAATATTAACACCGTGAGGGAAGTAGATTTCGAAATTTTTTCTTTGTTCCCGACATACAAAAAAATTTTTTCAAAAAAAATATTTTCTTTATTGATCTGTTGAACAAAGCACACGTGTGGCAATCAAATGTATGTCTATCAGATTATAAACTGGGTTGGCACCCCTTATGCCCAAAAGTCAAGTGTGGTATAGGTACAAAGAAACTGGTAACATATGGGTTGGAATCCAATATCATGGAACAAAATGGGGCCCAATAAAAATTTTTGAAAGAGAGTATATATAACACATATATATTGGGCTAAATTGAGTCACACTTCGCTATTACTAACAAATGGAAGAAAATCATTACGAGGGAAGTTCCGAGTAAAGCACATTGACCGTGATTTGATTTTTGATTTTAAAACTGATTTTTTCGTAATAGTTTTGGATTACTACCACAATCTCGATGTTGTTGTGCCTTATGATACCATTTCAATCCGTCGTTCTAGCTTTTCAGTTCCTTTCTGTTGCTTTTAGAATTTTTAAATCTTTATTGTTTTGTATTATTTGCTTTATTTTCTCGGTGTTGTAGTTTCCACTATCTTGTCTTCTCATTTTTTTTGTAATCTGGTGGTTGAATCTTCCAACATGAATATTGTATACACGCTGAACCAAAAACTAAGGGGCGGATGTTAAATAATGATCTGTTGGGTTTGGTTTTTTATCAATCTTGGATTCCATGTTGCGACAATCATAGAAAAAATATGCTTCCTCATTTCAGATTCTGTTTAGTAATAACGAACATTTCTACAGAATTTTTAAATTTGAAACTTGCTCTAGTTTTTTCACAGTTAATTTAAAATAGTTTGAATATCGCATTTTATCATTGACATTTTTCCCAATAAAATACAGTTTCACGTGCTATTTTTGTTCATGCAGACTCACTAAAACTGTTTACTCTTCATTTTAAATTAACTGAGAATCTGTCCCAATAGTACAGTGGGCAAGAAAAGTCTGGAATAGTACCTACGTTGCGAAGCAGAAATTCAACATTGTTAAAGTTCGGAATCGATATGATAAAGTATAAAGTTATCATTTAATACGCAAGAACATGTTTTTCGAATTTCACGGGCGTGCCGTATTAAAAATGTTTCTGCGCTACCATCACTTCTTCTATTTCAACACCTATGCCGATAATTGTGGCGGCCCGTAGTTTCCATTTTTTCCATTCTTTTTTTTAACCTGCATATAACGCATATCTATAGAATTAAAAAAAAAACATTATATAGATAGAGCGACAGAGTAAAAAAGTAAAAAATAATAATAATTTCCTTTCAATCGCTGAAAAACCGTAACATCGCAACACTGCAACGCCATCATCTGTTTTTTCTCATCATTTCCTATATCATATCGATTCTAAATTTTAACAATGATAAATTTCTGCTAAACAAGGTAGGTATTATTCCAGACTTTTGTTACCCACTGTACTATTGAGGCAGAATCTGAGTTAATTTGGAAATACGAGTAAACAGTTTTAGTTAGTATATATTTTATTGGGAAAAAGAGAATTATTTGTACGATAAAAAACGATTTTTCATTTTAAATAAAAAAAAACTGTTTTAAATTAAAAGCAATATCTGTGAAAGAACTAAAGCAAATTTCAAATTTAGAAAACCTTTTCAGTAGAAATGTCCATTATTATTAAAATTGACATTAGAAGTATGGTAGCTTACTTTTCCTACGATTGACGCAACATCGAATCCAAGATTTATAAAAAAAAACCAAATCCAATAAATCATTATTTAACGTTCGCCTCTTAGCTTTTGGTGCACCCTGTATACAATATTCATATTAGAAGATTTAAGGGTGCCAGCAAACTGACTTTCATCAGATCATTAAAAAAATTTTAATTTTTTTTGAAAAAACTTGTATGTCGGAAACTAAGAAAAAAATTCAAAAAAGCTAGAAATGGTTTTTTCTTCTCTAGCTCTAGATTATTTTGGTTGCACAAAGCGAAAAAAGAAATCTTCCACAGTAAGAGTTTTACATTACATTACATTTCAAAAAACGACAGGGTCTTATATAACACCCTGTATAAGACGGTTACGTTAGAGTCCTGAGGCTGTTCTTATCGGGCTGCATATAGGCCATGATTAAACAAAAGTCAAAAACAGCAACTCAAAATCTTTATCCGTATTGAAAATATTTCATTTTCAGTAAAAATTTCCTTGGTACACTTCGAAATTCCAGCAGTTTAAAATCTTCCAATCTACAAATATATATATATATATATATATATATATATATATATATATATATATATATATATATATATATATATATATATATATATATATATATATATATATATATATATATATATATATATATATATATATATATATATATATATATATATATTATAATAGCAGGGTAGTCTTGACCGACTAGTTGAACAACAAGTAACCTAATCATTGGTTGGTTTGCTGTATATATATATATATATATATATATATATATATATATATATATATATATATATATATATATATATATATATATATATCCACTAATATATCTAAAAAAGGTTAAACTTGTCAGAGGATATTTATAAGTAATCAAGAGCTGAAAATAAAAATAAATGGGTATTCGCAACTTGCAATAAATAAGCAGCGGTGGTCCTGGTGGAACTTTAAGTTATGCCATCGGCTGTGAAACAAGCCCGAATTAAGGTTAGCTGTCAACCCACCAGGTGCAAGAAAAGGAGCGCGTAATCCAGCAATGGCGTCACATATATATGACGTCAAAGGGAAAAAATTCAACGAAAAATAAAAAATACTAAGTAGCATCGTAAGGTATAAAAAAGGAAATGTATATGCAACATCAGACATGAACTAAAAATATGATTAATTTATGCATGTTTTAAGAACATATCCAAAAAAAACATAGATAAGCTACAAAAATGCAAGAACTGCATATAATAGAAGACTCATCTTATAATAAACAACAAATTTCATCCCACATATATAACCATGTAAATTCCACGTTATTCACCAGATTAACTAACATATTGCCTTTTTATTTCTTACACAGGAAACCTCAAAGTCGGGAGCGTTATCAACAATAGAATGGCCGATCTCGGCAGGATGGATAGGTAGTACGCTACCTACGTAAGTCTTACGTATCCTCACTTCCAATCATGCCCATCCGCATCGAAGGTAGACACTTCTACATCAAGATTAGACTATCGGACAGTATATAAGCAAGGGGCGTGCAGTCCATGGAAGCAAGGGAAGCAGTGCTTGCCCAAAAAAAATTACAAAACATCTTCTAAAATGTAATTTTTGAAATAGGAAATCATTAATTTAGTTTATATTAAAAATGCTAAACTATTATCTTAATTATCAAGTCCATAATAAATGCGGCCTTGACTCCGACAGACAATAGAAAGGCGAATAGAACCTATTTTGCATTTCAGTCGCGTGCTTTAAGTGGGGGCCGGAAGCTATCGTTGGAGTAGATTCTTTGTTTGAACGGCTATCCGTGGGTTGTGTGATACGTACTTCGCGTCGTGCATGGTGCGATATGGAAGACAATAATACGGACGTGGATATGCAAATACCGTCAACTTCGGCTGTCGGTAATAACGTTGAAAATGTTGGAGAATTTAGTAAGAGTGTGGGTGAATGTGTAGTGTGTGTCTTAATAATAAAGGTATTTTCAACATTAAACTTCACTGATAAGCTTCAATTAATTTCCAAAGGAAGGGCAAAACCGCCTACGAAAAATTTAACCACAAAAATGAAAAACTGTATTAGACATTTTTATCCGGAAAAACAATACGAACAATTTAAATGGCTAATAGGGTGTGAAAATATAAGTAAATTATTTTGTTGGCTATGTTTACTTTTTAAAAATGAAAAAGGTCTCTTCAATAAAACTGGTTTTTCCGATTTAAACAATTTCCTTAAAGCTGTAAAAAGACACATTATGTCCAAAGCGCATTTGCAGGCCGTCATAAAAGAAAAAGTCTTTGGCAAAACCAGAATTGAACACGCCCTTAATAAACAGTTGGAAATTAGTCACCGCCAACACAATGAACTAGTCAATAAAAATGGCAAATATTAAGAAGACTTATCGATGTTGTTTGTTTTCTCCGACAGCACGAATTGGGATTTAGAGGTAATGACGAAACAAGGGTTTCTTCAAATAGAGGAAATTTTCAAGATTTACTTAGTTTAATGGCTAAATATGATGATTGCTTAAACAATCATTTAGAGCGTTTTTCGTGGAACGTCGAATCGAATCCAGAGTGATTTAATTTCCGCTGTTGCAACCATTATTCTAAAAAGAATTAAGCAGGAGATTGGCGAGGCGCGGTTCATTGCTATTGTTCTGGACGAAACAACTGATATCACTAATTTTAGCCAATTACACTGGCCGACAAAAAAAATTTTTTTGTTGTAACATAAATCAGAATAGCATAATCTAATAGAATGGACCTATCCAAATACGAAAATGACAAATAGAAAGTTGTAGCACGTACGGTTTTCTTGTTAGAGTTGTAGAACCATATCGAATGTTACGATACTTAATATCTATAGAAAAAATGATTTCAGAAAATTCTTAACCCTGTTTATTGACGATGTTTACAGTTTTCGCCTATTAAACATACCATACACCTAAGAGACAAGCAAACGAGAAAAATATTAACTTAAAACACTAATTAAACTTTATTTTTTCTATTTATGAGGTGTCCTATCTTCTCTCTTCAAAAACCAACAGTAGTCACCTATCATGGCTGGATCCCATCGTCCTTGGTACCGAATTTCCACTGTTCTGATATCTTGGTGAAACCTTTCACCCTGCTCGTCACTAACAGCTCCCAAATTTTTAGGAAAAAAATGACAGATGGGAATGGAGGAAGTGAATTTTTAATGACATTCTGGCACAAAGTGCTTTATAGACATCTAAGAGTTCACTAACTAATTGTTCATAATTTTCATCCATATTGTTGCCTAAAAATCCTCTTACCACATTAACAAATGAATTCCATGCTCTGAGTTCCTGCCTGGTAAGCTTTTCCGTAAAATTGACATCGTCCAGCAATTTTCTGATTTGTGGCCCAATAAAAATGCCTTCTTTTAATTTAGCATCACTTAACTGGGGAAAGATTTGTCTTAGGTATTTAAATCCATCACCATCTTTATTCAAAGCCTTCACAAAGTTTTTTATCAGCCCAAGTTTAATGTGAAGAGGAGGTAAAAGGACATTTTTGGGATCAACAAGAGGTATAAATTTAACATTTTGAGATCCCGTTTGAAATTCGCTTCTTTCTGGCCAAATTTTTGTTACATAATGCTGATTTACTGCACGACTCTCCCATGAACAAAGAAAACAGCAATATTTTGTAAATCCCCTCTGAAGTCTCACTAAAACCCATATAACTTTTAAGCACCCACACATCTGCCATTTATACCTATTGTAGTTTATTTTATCCAAAATCGTGCGCATATTTGCATAATTTTCTCTCATTGCAACTGATTGGGAAACTGGTATAGAGGGTTTTAAATTTCCATTCTGCAATAGCACAGCTTTTAAGCTATATTTAGATGAGTCTATGAATAAGCGCAACTCACGGGGAGAATGTTCAATATCAAGTTCCTACATTAAACTGTCTATATCAGTACACGCGCACAAGGAATTTTCCATACTGTATAATTCAGAAAACATAGCATTTCTTTTTCTGAAATTCGTAATTTTTGTTTCTTTGGTCAATAGGTTCCATTCCTTAAGACGGGAACCCAGAAGTTCTGACTTTGCTTGGATAACCCCAAATCACGTACTAAATCATTTAATTCACTTTGAACAATCAAATGTGGCTCGCCGGAACTGGGACCTGTGGTAAAAGTGAGATCCGTGCACTGTTCTTTTGAGCTGCCTAATGATGCGTTATCTCCATTATCTCCCAAATCAATAGCTACATACAATCAATATACAATCGGCACTGGCAAATTTGCGTTATGAGGAACAGGTCGTATGGCAGATTGCAAATTTGGATATTCTATATTGTGCTTTCCCTTTTTGAAATAACCTTCAGTCTTTGTCAAGCAAAAATAACAATCGTCGGAATGATTGGTGGGTTCTCGCCATACCATTGGAACTGCAAAAGTCACACCTCTTTCCCTTCATCCACTGCACCAATGATACACTACAACTAACAGAGTCCACATGGGGAGCCCACCGCTTATCTTGATCCCCAATTAACACACTAAAATATTTAAACTAGGCTTTGTTACATTTTCGGAAAATGGCCTGGCTTGTGATTTCACCAGAAATTCTCCACAAATATAACAAAATTTTGCAACTTCGGCGTGTTTGAATCGGCATTCTCGTCTTCACATACACTTGCTTATCGATACATTTCGAAACTCAACCGAAAAGTGATGTTTAAGGTTTATTTTATGTCTAATGTTGTGCTGTGTTTGTCCATTGTTTTGCTCATAAATTAAATTTAGTTTTATCCCAGTTCATCAATCACATTAAAGAGTCTAAAGTATTTTTCGTTACTTTAAGTGGCATGGCTGCTTTTTTTCCAAGTCAACAAAACATACACAATCTTTGGACTCTATTGTCCACAAACGATTGCCCAAAGTAGCTCCTACTAGGTGGAACTATAATAGAAGACTTGTGTGAACAGTATCTGAAAATCGTGAATCATTGATTGAACTATTTGAGAATATAATAGAAAATAATGAAACGTGGGACTCAGAAGCAATAAATAGTTCGAGGGGGTTTTTGGACTGTTTGAAACGAGATTTTAATTTTAATTATTTGTTGAACATATTTTCAGAAATATTTCCATTCTCAGACAATGTTTTTAATATATTACAAACTAAAACAAATGATATTGTGTTTTGCATAAAAAAGTGGATGATTTTAAGTCCATGTTAAACTAAAAAAGAGATGACTTTGACCTATTTTGGACGAAAAAGATGCAGTTAAATGTAGAGCCACAAGCCAAGCGTCTTCGAACAGACAAGGTGGGAGATGTTCAAACCTTATACAGACGCCTCTCTTATGAAATAATCGATCAAATTCAGCAACAAATAAACTATAGATTTAACGGTTTAAATGATTTTAAATTCCTCGAGCTCTGCAATTTTGATGCATTTAAAGGAAAAACTTTTCCAGAAGATGCGTTTAAATCTCTTCTTCATTATGGCCAGTTCTTCGACCGAGTGTTACTGCGATCTGAACTAAAAGTGATTTACGAAACTGATGCTATTAGAGCAAAAAATAACGCTAAGGAACTAATGCAATTTTTAAAAGACAAGGTGCTGGAAGATCCCTACACCGAAGTGTCGAAATTGTGTGAATTAGGTGTGAGTGAATTGATAATACCTGCCACAAGTTCATCAGCAGAAAGCAATTTTTCAACACTTAAACGTATAAAAAATTTCGAGAGAAATTCAACGGGGCAGGAAAGACTTCCGCATACATCGCTGTTGTCCATTGAAAATAAACTTCTCCAAAATATGTCGGAGCATCGACGTTTTTATGATGACGTTATTGACGAATTTGCAAAAAATGACCAAATAATCGAATTACATTACAAATAGGTAAGTTTCTAAAAATTGCTTGTTAGTTTGACAAATATCACAGATGTTAATATAGTCTTCTATACCTTTCTTAAGTTGGCCAGAAATATATTTTGCGGATTTGGATTTCTGTTTCGTTGATGCCTCTATGGTTGGTTTTCCCTTCGTGATATTTAATTATTATTTCTTTTTGCCGTTCTTCCGAGTTGACATACTCTAGTAAGTTATTGCATTTCGTTAAATCGAACGCCGAATTTTTGAATGTTTCTCGGATAGTGTTACTGACGAAAATGTAAAGCTCGTTATCTTCGAAGAATATAGCATATTTCTTATTTGGTTCAATATATTCTTTGAAGAAACTTATAACATCATTTTTCCAATTATTCTTCCCTAGTTGAACGTCTATTCTTCTTTTATTCGAAAACGCTTATTCTGCCAATGGCTTTGCGGGATGGCAGTTGACTGTCTTGAGAATGACTTAAGTACAAAGGTTTTTCGCTTACAGGAATTTCTAAGATTGGATTTTTCTCTGCCGTGTGTCTGGTTGCAGTTGTGTTTGTTTCCATCTGTTGGACTTTCATTTCATCTTCTAGTAGTTGGTTGAATATTTCGAATTCTTCTTCTGTGGTTGTAGCTGCAGGATTACTAGTTACATATTCAGCTAGATGGACTATTTATGGCGTGTGATTGTAAAGGGAGGCGTTGTCTTCGTCTTGGGGATTTGCGTCGTTTCTTGAAAAAACATCTGTGTTGGTGTTGGTTTATATAATAATTATAAATGACTTCGTAATCAAATTCTTGTAGCTTTATTGGCAATCTAACCAATTTAGAGTTTGGGACCTTAAGGGAAAATAGTCACTGAAGAGGCCGATGATCAGACAGAATTTTTCGGCCAAAGAGGTATGGTCTAAAGTATTTGGTAGCCCAAACTAATGCAAGCATCTCTTTCTCTATGACCGATTAGCATTAATGTTCTCGAAGCATATGCGATAGGTTTATCGCTGTCAACTGAACTTTGGGATAGTATGGCTCCAATAGCAAAATTACTTGCGTCGGGGGTAAGGTTGAATGGCTTTGTAAAATCAGGCTATTGTAGAAGAGGTTCATTAGTGAGAAGGTCCTTACAGATTTTTACTCAATTGAGAAATTCTGGAGTGTGTTCTTTCTTGACATCTTTCTTTAGAAATACAGTTAGAGGCTTGGTAATTTTGACAAAGTTCTTGATACATTTCTTGTAATATTTAAAAAGACTAAGAAATCCTCGGATGTTTTTTATGCTTTTTGGTATTATGTATTGTATAATTGCTTTAATTTTATCTGGGTTGCGTTTTATGCTATTTCAGTTTGGTGAAATCCACAATCCAGATTGAGGGTAGTGAACAAGGGCATCTCCCAATGCGTTATTTGATTTTTCCAGAAGCACCGAGTATTTTTGGAACCATTGACTAGGTCAAATGATTCCTTGCTCAAGCATTGAAGATATTTGCCTTTTAACCTCTTCTTTATGGATACGTGGATAGCGATAGGACTTGTTGAACACTGGATTATCGTCTGTGGTCTTTATGTGATAATTTGCTTGATTGGTGAATATCTGGATGGTGAAAGATGTCTGAATATTTCTTACACAATCTGATATTTTTCTCTTCTTTTTCATTGATGTGATCCGTCCGGATTAGTGGTTGTTTGTTGCTTTTCGGTACGGATTGGGGAATTATGATTTGAATAAAGATGGTATTGATCCAAATTGTTTTCGTAACACGTCACAGGATCAAGTAAGGCTATTTTAAGCTGGTCATCGGTTGTGTTAGTTATTTCAGTCCAAGCCATTTGGTAGCAGGCAGTAGTAAGTGTTTCTCTTATTACTGCTCCTAGAATTTCTTGTCTGGGTATCATGATAGTGCCTTCAGTGTTCTGATAGGAAGGCGTAACCGGGTGATGGTATATGGATCTAACTGGATCGAATAAAACTGTATTTTTTGAGTTTCATAGTATTCAATCGGAAGAGTTATATATTTCTGGATTGTAGTTGGTCAAGGCTTCTTCTTCCATCTATGGCTCAGGATCATTTTCACGAGCTTCGTCCTGCTGTTCTATGTTAAATAGTTCTTCAAAGATAAACTTGGACGTGGCTTGAGCCTGCTTCTTGAATTTAGGTGTATTGTGAGTTGTTCCTCTCGAGGTGGTACTCATGGATGTGGGCTGAGAAGGTTGGGAAGGTCCTGGCCTAGTTGTCTATGCGTTTTGTTGGAATGGTTAACTTGGTTGACTGGGTTGAAACCTTGCCGGTTGAATGACAGGTCTTGTACCATTCGTTGGTTTCTGAAAACCAAAAGTTTGTTGAGGCTGTGGTCTGAAGAGTGGCAGCTGCTGGAACGTTGGGATCTATGCATCGTTTGTTGCTATTGTGGTTGTTAGTGTGCATTGGTGGTCTTGGGAGTTGTTGCCAATGAGATGAAACGCAGGAAGGTTTGACGACTGGCTAGCGTTGTGCACTAAAAGGCTGCGTAGCTCTGCTAGTGTTCGGAGGAGTGTTGATTCCCTTCTGAAGGTATCTTATATTATTTTCTTCTTGAATATACTGCATTTACAACTGCTGGCCATGCAAGGATCGAAAACATTATATAAGTTTCAAACAAGATACTAAATACTAATCTAAAATGGATAAAACGGGCCTTAATACAAGAGCTGCAGGAACTTTAAGTTGAACTGTAGAGGGTTAGACTAACTCAGACTATCTAGGCATTGACTTGTGTTCAAACAGTCGTT
The DNA here is from genome assembly GCA_030620095.1 of Kuschelorhynchus macadamiae. Taxonomy (NCBI): domain Eukaryota; kingdom Metazoa; phylum Arthropoda; class Insecta; order Coleoptera; family Curculionidae; genus Kuschelorhynchus; species Kuschelorhynchus macadamiae. The sequence continues at coordinate 1,730,304 of JAUTXW010000278.1, read as the reverse complement.
CTGGAACCTGACAGTTCCTTTCAGATATGTGGAACCAACCAAAAATTAGCAGGTTAAAGTTTGGTTAACTTTGCATTTTCCGTACTTCCTGAGAGTTGCGAAAAATAAATGAAAGAAATTTTTCACATGTTAGCCAAGAACTCGCTTAAGGTAAGAGAAGGAGAACCCTTAAACTGAGGGATACAGCAAACCTTGCCGGAACATGGCTAATATTTTACGAGGAACGCAAGGGCTACTTGATATTTACGGGGCGTTTGCTAGTATACCATTTAGCTTAATTCTTATATAAAATTTTGATAAAAACGTATTCATTCTTTTTGGTAATTAAATCGTTAAGCTTACCAACGCTAAGTGTTATAGACAGTCAGATCAAGTTGCCCTAGCTGATCTTAACGATTTTTTGGTACGCTAGTAGATTTTGGGACGCTGATCCCGAATCAAAAGTAAAAGAAATTTTTATTTTAAGTTATTTATAATCTGGACACAATACATTTTTGGCCAAATTCTATAATAAATTGAATGACTCATAATGTTTCAAATCAACATAGTTTTTATATAATCGCCTTATTTTCAGTGGCGGCGCCAAGGGTGGGCGCGGTTGGGCAGCGCCCAACCCAAATTTGTTCTCGCCCAACCGCTCGCCCAACCTGCTAAATTAAGCAATTAAAAATATAATAGGTACACCAATAAAATGGGTACAAAAAAAGTTTTGATTATCCTATGTAGGTTGTAGGTACCTATCCTATATCTATAAAAATATTCAATAAAATTTATAAGAAAAACTGCAGCGATAAGTATCACTACATTTACTATGCGAATATGCGATATCGACCGTGTTTTATCTTCCGACATCGACGCCGCGTTACCTCTCTATATCTGTCAACAGTATCAACTTGTTGATTCTTGTGATTCACTGGCCGGCCAGGCGAATTTTTTAACATAACCTGCAAATAAACTTATACTTATTTAAAGTAGGTATTTATTTTTCGTGTTTTGTGTAAAGTAAGTTAAGTTGTATTTTATAATTTTTAAAAATCACAGTGTTACGAAACTTATGCACGTATTATTTGATTAATTAGTATTGTTGTATAGTGGTTTAAAATGAGTTTTAATAAAAATCGCAACATCAGTGACTTTTTTAAACCAAAGCCAAGTGATTCCAGTATTTCACCCGAAATAATTAAACAAGGAAAAACTCCTGTTGGCGATGGCAATGCACCCGTAGCAAATAAAAGCGAGACTAGCAATATAGGTAAACCTGGTGATGATGAACCTAGCTGCAGTTATAATAAAAAAAGAAAAATGCAAGAATTCGAACAGAAAGATGGGGATGGAAAAGAGGACATAGATCAAGATAATATATCTACTTTGGATGAATTTGAAAGTGACATGTTTGAATCGGAATCGTAAGTTTTTAAATGCAAATAAATAGACCACATACCTACATTTTAATATTTTTTTTCTACAACCGTGCGGAAAATCGCATCTTCCGCCCTGTTTTTAGTACGGAAAATCGATTTTCCCGCACAGTGCGAAAAAAATAACTTATGGGTCTTTTCCGCACGCCGCGCCCCGGTGGGCCGGTGAAAAGTAAACATCTTCGTTTTCTTGTATGTTTGCCTTTGTCTTTTTTAAAATACTAAAAAAAAAAGATCTTTTGCTTTAGATAAAAATATATCTACAGTTTGTCCCATTTAAAAAAGTTTGTTTTTTTCTTATTTTTAATTGCAGATTCTTAATTAGCACTAAATTTACTTACTTTGCTTACTTAACTTTTTTCTACAAGCAATACATAATAAGATAGCTAGTAAAATATAACCATTTACCCTGTACATATTGCTAAAACCTACCTATTATTTGGTAGAATGAGAATGTACACCAGCGACGCTGAAGAAACCCCCATTTCCCTGTATGATTTGGCTCAGTCTTTACATGAACCTCCAAGGCAACCAAGTTTGGTTCGATTCCCAAAGACAAAATTTGGTTCTGATCTTCGATCTTTTAAATCAGATTTTTATAAGCTATATCCGTGGATTGAATACAGTATTTTAGAAGATGCTGTATTTTGTTATCCCTGCAGATTTTTTTCGATGCAAGGCGCAGGGACCTCAAAAACTTTTATTTCTGACGGTTACAAAAATTGGAAAAGGGCTTCAGAAACAAAAGCTGAATTTAAAAATCACGACAATAGTTTTCAACATAAAAGTTCGATGGTAGCGTGGCAATCATACAAAAACACGGAAAAAATCAGTCAGTAGCAGCTCAAATAAGTACTGCACATTCCGAATTAATTCAACAAAATCGGGATTATATTAAATCTATTATTAGATGTTTAATTTATTTATCTACGCAGGGAATTGCTTTAAGGGGTCACGACGAATCAAAAACAAGTCAAAATAAGGGTAATTTTTTAGAATTATTAGATCTGATGTCTCGTGATAATACCATAATTGCAAAAAGGTTATTTGAGGGCCCAAAAAATGCCAAGTACACACATCATTCCATTCAAAACGAGCTAATACATTGTATGGCTGAACTATCAATTAAAAATATCAGCAAACAAGTTAAGCAGGCCTGCTACTTTGCCCTTATGGTGGACGAGACAAAAGATTTAAGTAAAACTGAGCAATTATCAATAATTGTAAGATATTATTTAAATGGTGTTATTTATGAGAGGTTTTTGGGCTTTGAGGCAGCAAATAAATTAGATGCTGCTTCTTTGCTTCAGTTTATAAAAAAACGATTAAGAGAATGTGAGATTGATATAAACAATTGCGTGGCACAAACTTATGACGGAGCGAACGTTATGAGTGGTAAAGTTGCTGGTGTACAAACCCTCTTGAGAAAAGAAGTTCCTCAGGCGATTTATGTGCACTGTTTCAACCACAGTTTAAATTTGATAATAGTAGATATTTGTAAAAATTTAAAGGACTGCAATATTTTTTTTTCTGTTCTGGAAAATCTGTATGTTTTCATTCATGAGTGGATCTGCAGTGCACAATAATTTTGTAATGATTCAAAAAGAGCTAGATCCAGAACAGAAACCCATAGAACTGAAACGACTCTGTGAAACGAGGTGGACTTCTCATATTTCAAGCTGTTTAGCTATAAAAAAAAACACTGCCAGCTATACTAGTTTTATTAAACCAGTATGCAATAGAAAATAACGCTCGCTCCCCAGAGGCAAACGGACTGTTAAAAAATATTAATTTTACTTTTATTTTTAACTTAGAACTGTTTTGCAAATTTTTGTTGAATTTAAAAAATGTATCGGACTATTTACAAAGCAAAGACAGTGATATTTTAAAAAGCATAACATTAGTTGAATCATTAAAAGAGTTATTCAAATCTAATAGGGATGATTCTGAATTTGAAAAACTATGGACTATAACTGTAGAAAATGCACTGTCTAATAATATTGATTTAGACGATGTAAATAGTAAAAGAAAAAGAAAATTGCCTTCTAAATTTAAAAATGCCGTTATTATAGAAAAAATTACTTCTCTTGAAGAGGAGAGATGCGTAACCAAAAAAAGTGAGTTTCAATACAATTTATATTATCCAATAATTGACCGAATCTCTTCAGAACTTTGTCGAAGATTTGACGAAAATATCAACGTTCTGAAGGGATTTAGTTCATTAAACCCTTCAAATACGGCATTTTTAAATTTAGAAGAAATACTTCCTTTAGCTTGTCATTATGGGTGTGATATAGCGTCGGTAGAAAACGAAGTCAAATTACTACCGAAAACGATTGAAAGGTATGAAGAAAATCACAATAAAAAAATTAATAACCTATCAGATTTAGCCATTCTTCTTCAAGAATTTGACATCGTTTTCCACGAAATCAATAAATTATGCACCATTGCCATAACGGTACCCTCATCGAGTGCTGCTTGTGAAAGATCATTTAGTGGTTTAAAACGTATAAAAAATTATCTAAGAACCACAATGAGTCACGAAAGACTCTCTGATTTGGATATCTTATATATTGAAAAAACCATTATTAAATCGATGGATTTAGATTTAGTTGTAGATTCCTTTTCTAAGAAACACAATAATAGAAAAATAGCTCTTTTTTTAATACTATTAACCTTTTCCTTTTATTTTAATTTTGTTGTTGCATGTTTTTGTTTAGTAAACTTATAAATAATAACTGATTTAAATTTGGTTTAAATTTTATTTACCTGTACCTTTTTTTATTTTGAAGTAATAAGATAAGGTAAGTACCTACATATAAATAATGTTCATCAAATAATGCAATATCTACTCTTTGGTTGTTTGGGTTAGTTTGGGTTTGCCCAGTCACCAAACAGTTCTGCCGGGCATCGCCCAACCTAATAAAAATAGCTGGCGCCGCCACTGCATTTTGTATTAAAAACGTATAATAAAATTTTTATCTTATTACAATTTGATTTTATTTTTCAAGAATTCCATCATATCTTTATCAATATAACCCCTTTTTCACGATAAATGTGAATTTCTTATAATGACATTTTGTATAAAATGACATTAAAAATAAAAAATACTTATATTTTATATATTTTTATTTGGTTTAATATCGATTTATTATAAAATATATTTTAATATTCGTTAAAAGAAAACAAAAGGATAAGTACTAATCATTTCAGTTGGGGTAGCAGTAGGAGGTAATGCCACCAATGATTAGAGGAGATTAATTGAGGCCCAAGTCAAGTCTGGAGCTAATCGATATCACGTTATGATATATAATTAAAATAATGCTTAATAACACCAGTTTTCCTCAGGTTCAATATTAATTAGTTTACATTATGTTTAAACAATTAATCAACTGAATAGTCTATTCGAATAATATATTAGACTGAGCATTAGTTGACGCATTCCCCTTTCGCCATTGAACATAAAAAGAGCGTATTAAACCCAACGGTCTTGCTTTGCTTTTAAAATAAAATAATTATATTATTTTACAAGATATTCAGATCCGGCCATATTCTATGCCTTAGTCTGCCCCTGTGCTTCCTGGTGCGCTAGACGTGGCAAACTCTTTTTTAGAATCTATGTTGCCTGCTCAGTCCGGAAATTGTTTTACAAACCTGCTGTAGTATGACCCAAGGTTCAAGCAACAAAGAGAAATATTTTATTAATACCTTTAAGGAAAAACAACGCTCGAAAAACAAAACAAAAACAGCTTATATGGGGCTTGAAGGCCCACTACATATATTTTTTAAACTATTTTTTAAAAATAATAAAAAGACCTTTACAGGACATTTTTTGTTCCCGTTAAAGATTAAACTGAATGTTTCTAAAAGAAAAAAATCTTTTCTTAAAAGATATGCATTGCCGGTCTATTTTTAAACTAATTTAAAGGAAAACACCTAATATCAATATATCGTTATAGTTGGTATAAGTTTTTGATTGAGAAAAAAAATTATTCTTCTATTAAGTTTCCATAAAGTATAGTTATATTAGTAAACTTAGATTATGCCGTAAAAAGATAAAAACTATCTTTAAATTTTTGCTATTCAGATATTTTCCCACACTATATATATTTTTTTCACCCATATTATAAAACCACATAAATATAGTGTGGGAAAATATCTGTACAGCAAAAATTCAGTTTGTTTATACCACCGACATGAACCTATGATATAATTGGTTCATACTTACAAAGTGAGTCTGAGACCACCGAATCTCCCTTCAGCAATGCAGTATATTCAAGAAGAAAATAATATAAGATACCTTCAGAAGGGAATTAACACTTCTCCGAACACTAGCCGACCTACGCAGCCTTTCAGTGTACAACGCCAGCCGTTTCATCTCATTGGCAACAACTACCAAGACCACCAATGCACACTATCAACCAAAATGGCAACAAACGATTTATAGACCCCCAACGTTCCAGCAGTGGCCACTCTTCAGACCACAGCCTCAACAACCTTTGGGTTTTCAGAAACCGACGAATGGTACAAGACCTGTCATTCTACCGCCAAAGTTTCAACCTAGTCAACCAAGTTAACCATTCCAACAAAATGCATAGAGAAATAAGCCTGGACCTTCCCAACCTTCTCAGCCCACATCCATGAGTACTAACTCGAAAACAACAACCCACAATAGACCTAATTTCAAGATGCAGGCTTAAGCCACGCTCAAGTTTATCTTTAAAGAACTATTAAACATAGAACAGCAGGGCGAAGCTCGTGAATATGATCCTGAGCCATAGATGGAAGAAGACGCCTTGACCAACTACATTCCAGAAATATATTTCCCAGAGAACAAACACCTCTTCCGATTGAATACTATGAAACTTAAAAAATACATTTTTATTCGATCCAGTAAGATCCATAAACCATCACCCGGCTACGCCTTCCTGTCAGAACACCGAAGGAACTATTATGATACCCAGACAAGAAATTCAAGGAGCAGTAATAAGAGAAACACTTACTACTGCCTGCAACCAAATGGCTTGTACTGAAATGACTAACACAATCGATGACCAATTTAAAATAGCCTTACTTGATCCTGTGACGAGTTATGAAATCAATTTGGACCAATACCATCTGTATTCATCATAAATCATAATTCCCCAATCCGTACAGAAAACCAACATAGAACCACTAATCCGGACGGATCACCTCAATGAAGAAGAAGAAAGAAATATCAGAAGATTGTGTAAAAAATATTCAGTCTTTCACCATCCAGATATTTAACAATCAAGCAAATCATCACATAAAGACCACAGACGATATTCCAGTGTTCACCAAGTCCTATCGCTATCCAAGTATTCATAAAGAAGATGTTAAAAAGCAAATATCTTCAATGCTTGTCCAAGGAATCATTCGACCTAGTCAATCACCATGGTCTTAACCTATATGGGTAGTTCCAAAAATACCCGGTGCTTCTGGAAAAATTAAATAGAGCATTGGGAGATGCCCTTCTTCACTACCCTCGACCTGTCTTGTGGATTTCACCAAATCGAAATGGCAGCAGAAGACATTCCAAAAAACTACATTTAATGTGGAAAAGCGCCACTATGCACCGGTTAACTTCTAGAGAGTGATGATATTCTAAAAGGACAAGGAGAAATTTGGGACGACATAATCGTCTTCAGCACATCATTACAAGAACATCTAGTAAACCTGTCAAAGATATTCCAGCATCTTCGAGAAACCAGCTTTGTTGACAAGTGTGATTTCCTAAAGAAAAAAGTCAGTTTTCTAGGATCAGATGGCAAAAAACCCAACCCAAACAAAATTAGAGCAATTATGCAATACATAATTATAATACCAAAAACCATAAAAAACACCCGAGGATTTCTTGGCCTTCTTGGATATTACAAAAAATGTATCAAGAACTTTGCTAAAATTACCAAGCCTCTAACTGTATGTCTCAAGAAAGATGTCAAGGAAGAACCCACTCCAGAATTCCTCAATTGTGTAAAAATCTGTAAGAACCTTCTCACTAATGAACCTCTTCTACAATAGCCTGATTTTACAAAGCCATTCAACCTTACCACCGACGCAAGTAATTTTGCTATTGGAGCCATACTATCCCAAAATCCAGTTGGCAGCGATAAACCTATCGCATATGCTTCAAGAACATTAACGCTATTTGGCCATAGAGAAAAAGACGCTCGCATTAGTTTGGGCTACCAAATACCATAGACCATACCTATTTGGCCGAAAGTTCAAAATTCTATTCGATCATCGATCTCTTCAGTAGGTATTTTCCCTTAAGGGCCCAAACTCTAAATTGGTTGGATTGCGACTAAAGCTGCAAGAATTTGATTACGAAGTCATTTATAAGAAAGGAAAAACCAACACCAACACAGATGCTCTTTCAAGAATTGAAATCCATTCTAAAGACACTTACGAAGCAAATCCCCAAGACAACGCTTCCCTTTATAATCACCTGCCATAAATAGTCGATATAGCCGAATATGTTACTAGCAATCCTATAACTACAACCACAGAAGAAGAATTCCAAATAATAATCACCGAATTAGTAGAAGATGAAATGAAAGTTCAACAGGTGGAAACAGACACAAATGCAACTAGACACACGGCGGAAGAAAATCCAATCTTAGGAATTCCTATAGGCGAAAAACCTTTGAACTTTTATAATAATCGAGTCATTCTCAGAACAGTCAACTACCATTCCGCAAGACCATTGACAGAGTAAGCGTTTTCGAATAAAAGAAGAATAGACGTTCAACTAGTGAAGAACAATTGAAGAAATGATATTATAAATTTCTTCAAAGAATATATTGAACCAAAGAAGACATATGCTATATTCTTCGAAGATGACGAGCTTTACATTTTCGTCAGTAAGACCATCCGAGAAACACCCAAAAATTTAGCGTTCGAAATGTAATAACTTACTAGGGGATGTCAACTCGGAAGAATGGCAAAAAGAAATAATAATTAGCTATCACGAAGAAAAAAACAACCACTTTAAAAGTGACTAATTACATCTGAAAAATAACTAGTTACTAATAAACTATTTGCTTTTAAAATAACTAGTTACTTAAGAAGTAACTAGTTACATTTTAGGAGTATCAAGTTATTTTCAAGGTAACGTGGCTAAAATATCTAGTTCAATGTCAAGTTACTTTGGAATGACTCCCTTACTTCGGAAGCAACTAGTTTTTCGTTTTACCTCTGTTGTAGGAGTAAATGGTTGCTTTGGTCATATACAGGGTGTCCCAAAAAGCCCTACCAATAATTAAGGAATACATAGATTTGATTAAAATATCGCGATTTAGCCGTACTTGCCTTAGTCCAAAAGTTAATATTAAGAAACATACAGGGTGATTAAGTAAAAATTTTATTTTCGATTTTTTCAAATAATATCCTTGGTTTTTGAGATATTAAAGTGAAAATTGGTGATAACGGATTTTTTATAGCCAGTAATAGTAACACGCCCTCAATTTTGATGTAACTTGTAGAGGGCGCTACTTTTTGTGTTTAAAAATGTTCTAACTTTTTTGAATGCAAAATTAGGAAGTTTTGTATATGATCAATATTTTCTATTATCTTTTCTTCAGAAATAAACTATACCTTATAAAACAACCTAAATTTTATCGTTTTCGAGATGTTTGCGAGTTTATTACTTGAAACATCCCCGTGTACTTACTATTTAGGATATTCTCATTTTTATCATTTTTATAAAATAGGCTTTTATCAAACAATAACCAATCGAAATTAACGCATCTGTCGCAAAGAGCCATATTAGCTTTATTTCTGAACGATTTATTAAAATGTATAAAAATGATAAGACTTGTAATATGCTAAATGATGAATACAGCTGCACTATTAAGTAATAAAATAGCAAATAGCTCGCAAATGGTAAACTTTAGATAAATTTATACAGTATAGCTTTTTTTGGGACAAAAGATAGTAGAACCTATTTTTTCTATACAAAGTTTCATAATTTTGTAGATAAAAAAGTTACAACATTTTTAAGAATGACAAGCAGCGCGTGTAGCGCTCTCTACAAGTTAGATCAAAATTGAAGGCGTATACTGGCTATAAAAATCCGTTATCACCAATTTTCACTTTAATATCTCACAAATTAGGGATATTACCTTAAAAAATGGAAAATAAAATTTTAACTTACTCACCTTGTATCTTTCTTAATATTAACTTTTGGACTAAGGCAAGTATGGCTAAATCGCGATATTTTAATCGAGTCTATGTATTCCTAAATTATTGACAGGACCTTTTGGGAAACCCGTATATGTATAGCTCGTCTCGGATAAGATGACACACTCCAGAATTATTACGAACCATAAGTGATACAACATCGAGCAGAATATACGAAAAAGTTACACATATTTGTGTTCAATGAGGTATCGTTAAATAAATGTTTATGTTATTTGGAAAACTTCCAGAGATATCAGAAAAAATCCGGAGTGTTTAAATTTTTCTATTTATTTTGTGTGACCCCTTTTTTCTCGGATACGTGTAATCTAACCTGTTTTAATAATAGCTTGTTTGAAATTAATTAACTAGTTACTTCAAGTATCTAGTTACTTTGAAAAGCAACTTTTAGTAACTAGTTACTGAAAAGTATCTTTTTCATCAAGTTACTCACAGCTCTGAAGTGGCCAACAACACCAAGAGATGTTCAAAGAAATCTACATTGAGCTAAATAAGAAACTCCAAGACCCCAAAGAAAAATACATTGAAATAAGAAACAGTAAAAGTCAGGTCGCTGTTACATACTAACCTAGCACAAAAATGTATACACGAAAAACTATCAAATGAAACAAAGGTTTTCCCCGAAAATAGTAAAAATCGACAACAAAATAACTATCGGCACACACGACAGGAGTGTACACAAGAAAAATATCAAGCATCAACCTAACAACAACAAATGCCAAAAATACTTTGCAGATGTTTCTTAATCAAACACCAGGAGATCAAAATTCAAAACCTGAGACAATCCGGGGATTTTACCCCTCAAGCGGGGAGCAACAAGAATATAAACTAGCACTTACTACTTCATCCAGTACATCGACCTCCAACTTATAGCCGAAAAATCGAAATCCTAGAAACCCAGGACAACCGCTATACAGAATGACCTAAGCTACCCCCACTTTGTCAGTCTACAAAATTTCGACCAAAGCCTTCAGTATCGCCTAAAAGCAGCACGAGACAAAAATTATCTCAATATACCCAACATTCAGACTTAAAAGAGGACTTCTGAATGAACTAGGAATCATTATAAAGACCATCTCCAGGAACCTTGACCAAGACGATGCCGAGAAACACGAATCCTCAATTTCCTCTCTAAAACAAGATCAGAACAACATCGTCAGCCTAAATAAAACAGTTATGGACAATTTTAACACAACCATCACCTTTATAAATCTCAATGAAGAAACAATTTAAACTGGAACGAACAAGATTAGTTCGGAATTGAATAAATTAGTCTTTCACTTCAACCATTTCCTACAGGCTAGAAACGTGTTAGATCAAATAAACCTGGCTCTTCAAGTGACCATCCAAATCCTAAACGACCTGCAGACATCAATAACATTTGCATGACTAAACATTCTTTACAACAGCCTTATAAAGTTCAACGAATTAACATGGACTGTCGAGAAGATGCTGGAACAGCATACAGAACACCAACTTCTACATACCTTAAAAGAAGATCTCATAAAACACTATGACATTATCAGTCTTGACGGCTACTTCTCGAATCGTACACTAGTATTTATCTTACATTTTCCAATTCTTCATTCTAATATTTTTTCATATTTCTACCTTTTCTCAGTCCCAACTTCTAACCACACAACAATCATTCCATCTGCCCCCTATCTAGTCACAAATGACTTCTTATATCAATACTTGGACTTGCCTTGCAAGCAAGGTGGATCTAGTTTCCTGTGTCCCGAAAAATTTATCTAAGATAACATTTAATCCAAAGACTGTATCGAGGGAATTCTTCAACTAGGTAACAACGAAACCCCCTGTCAACACGTCCCTGTTTCCATTAACTCATCGTTGCTTCAGGAAATGTCTGAGGCATACTACATTGTCATATTTCCAGAAGCAACTAAGATTTAAACACATTGCTCCATTTCAGAGAGAATGGTGCTCGAGCAACCTTTATGATTGAACTTCCACTAGGATGTGAATTCCGAACAAACAACGAAGCATTCGTCAACTCCAAGACAACCATACAAGAGGAACCACTTACTCTACCAAAAATTAAGACCAAAATAATAGAGCAACAACTAAATCGCACCTCACTGGCAATATTTTTCATATGTATAGTAACACTTTTTGTTCTAACCTTAACATAGACGTTTTTGAAAGTTATAATTATTTAGCAAATTTGGCAAATGCTGCTAAATTTCTGTTCGACGGGAGGTAACTTATGACAGACCAGTTGTTATAATTATAAAGGTTTTGGCTTAATTTTTTTTTAGACCCGATGGTACTAGGCAAGTACCAGTTACTTACTTTTTAGATACCCACCTCTTACAGAATTTTGTTAGGCACCCAAATAAAAGCAAGAGCAAGAGCAGTAAACAGAGTTTTAACTAAATGACCGCTGTCTTAATACTTAAACCATTTAGCAATATATATATATATATATATATATATATATATATATATATATATATATATATATATATATATATATATATATATATATATATATATATATATACTATTAATTCTATAGGTTAACTCATTGAGGGAACTATAGGTTAATATTGAGCTCTCAAGATATTTATTTTCTACAAAAAAAGCATGTATAGTTAAATTTTTAAATTGGTTAAAACATTATTGAAAAAACATCACTCAAAAAAACATTACATTTAAAACAAACTATGATCATGAAAACAAAAATACATTTAAAACAAAATTAATATTATACAGAGTACGTACCTTAGAAACATGTTAGTTTTGCGATTGCAATAATTTCGACACGTCAGGAATTCTGGTAGATAAAAACGAGACAAATTTTTTCTTTTTTTTTTGTTGGCGTTGTAAATAATTGATTTTTTTATTAATTCTGTGGAAGAAATGGGAAGGTATATGTCGTGCCTAGAGTTTCTGGCAGGATATACGTGTTGTGGCCTTTTCGGGAATGTGCTTATATGTTTCCTTATCAAACAGCCGTTTTGTAAAATAAATAATGCAGGAAGTGTTAATATTTCATGTTTTTTGAAATAGTATTGGCAATGCGCTCTATTATTTAGACCAAACAAATAGCGGATTGCTCTCTTTTGAAGCCTAAAAATACTAAGAAATCGCTCGGTGGTACAGCTGCCCCAAAAGGGAAGGCCATAGCGGAGAGACACGTCAAGTTCTTTTGAAACTGATCGAACTTAACATAGACGTTTTTGAAAGTTATAATTATTTAGCAAATTTGACAAATGCTGCTAAATTTCTGTTCGGCGGGAGGTAACTTATGACAGACCAGTTGTTATAATTATTAAGGTTTTGGCTTAGTTTTTTTTTAGACGCGATGGTACTAGGCAAGTACCAGTTACTTACTTTTTAGATACCCACCTCTTACAGAATTTTGTTAGGCACCTAAATAAAAGCAAGAGCAAGAGCAGTAAACAGAGTTTTAACTCAATGACCGCTGTCTTAATACTTAAACCATTTAGCAATATATATATATATATATATATATATATATATATATATATATATATATATATATATATATATATATATATATATATATATATATATATATATATATATATATATATATATATATATATATATATATATATATATATATATATATATATATATATATATATATATATATATATATATATATATATATATATATATATATATATATATATATATATATATATATATATATATATATATATATATATATATATTTTGTTATTTTGTTTGGGCATAGGTTAACTCATTGAGAAGTAAAACTATAATTCAATCGACGTTTCGCTCATTATATTGAGCTTTCTCAAGATATTTATTTTCTACAAAAGAAGCATGTATAGTTAGTATTTAAATTTTTAAATTGGTTAAAACATTATTGAAAAAACATCACTCAAAAAAATATTACATTTAAAACAAACTATGATCATGAAAACAAAAATACATTTAAAACAAAATTAATATTATACAGAGTACGTACCTTGGAAACATGTCAGTTTTACGAATGTTTTGCGACTGCAATAATTTCGACACGTCTGGAATTCTGGTAGGTAAAAACGAGACAAATTTTTTCTTTTTTTTGTCCGTTCACTTCCTGACAATATCCTAATCGAAATCTACAAGTGTTCATCAATCGAACACTTGTAGATTTCGAATGAAAGTAGGTGGGATTTGTCAGATTTCATATCTTATACGATTTTTCAGCGCATCGATATTAGGAGGTCTGTTCAAATAAACTTTGCTCTTTAAATATCCCCACAGAAAATAATCTAGGGGAGTTAAGTCTGGGGACCTGGCCGGCCATTCGTACGGATCACGACGTCCTATACAATACAATTACAATTGAGCTAAGGCAGGAATCAACTCGAGTTGTAAAAAATCAAGATAAATTTCGCCGGTTAAATTTACGTCGAAAAAGTAGGGACCTATAATTCTATCTTGAAATATTCCAGCCCAAACATTGATTTTCTCGGGATATTGCGTATAAGCCACTTGAGCCTAATGGGGATTCTCTGTAGACCAATATCTACAGTTTTGTCGGTTGACAGTACCATTAAGAAAAAAGGTGGCTTCATCGGAAAATAAAATATTTCTACAAAAGAATGGATCCAGGTTGCACCGCTCTTGCATACTTTCGCAAAACTCAAGTCGGCGGTCAAAGTCGTCTTCATTTAATTCATGGATTAATCTTATTTTGTAGGGATGATACTTTGCCGTGTGCAGAATATTTTTTACCGATGATTGACCAAGATTTACATCTAATGCTACTTGACTTGTAGGTAAATGTGGATTTTCGTTATAACTGAGTAAAACATTCAATTTCATATCATCATCTAGTTATGGCCTACCTGCCCTGGGAAGATCTTTTACACAACCATGATCACGAAATTTTTTGATAATTTTGCTAACTGTGGATTTTCCAATTGCTTGTCCTCGCTCGGGATGCGTATTATTAAAAAGTTCACAAACTTCGTCAAGATTTCTTTGGCGATCTCCCCATCCAAACATCATAAGAATCTCCATTCTTTCTCTTTCTGAAAGCATTTTTATCAGGAAAAAAGTAACTCTCCAACAATATGTTAAAAATTGACACAGTTTATTGTTAGTACATGACAGTTTCTATGGGAATTCTAAAATAATCCACCAGGTTTCACTATGCATAGGGAAATGAGTTAATTTTGTTTAAAGCCAAATTTACATTTTGTCATTTTTTTATCTCAAAAACACTTGACTTTAGGGATAGGGCATGCTTAATAAAATATGATCAGAATTTCATGTAGATTCATGGTTAAAGAGAAAAAAATATATATATATATATATATATATATATATATATATATATATATATATATATATATATATATGTATATATATATATATATATATATATATATATATATATATATATATATATATCTATCCTCTATCTATATCTAATAGAGAGAGAATAAAAGTAGAAAACGTCGCCGTTCCCACTTCATTTATCGCGACGCTGAGAAAAAACAAAACAATTTCAAGCATTTTAAAAGTCTTGGATTACAGGGTGTTTCACTTAAATTCCCACCAATCCTAATGTAGTGCTACTATAGAGTTACTCAAGGGGGAGACCATTGTTAAATGAATACGACTACTATAACTGTATCGAGTTTTTGTAGAAATTTATCCAGAATAGCACATCTCTCCGAACAAAAGCTGATGGATCAAAAGCGAGTTATTATTAACAACAGACGTCGTTGACAGAACCAACTATATCGCCTTAAAGCTGAAGTCATCCGTACACACAATGAGCAACCTGAACATGAGAACCGAGTTACCCAAAATGCCAATATGGTGAGAAGCCCAGACTCGAATATGCCTATGAAGACAGCCCCTGAACCGCCGCACTCATCTTCTCAAAGCCCAACACGACTATCAAGCTATACAATTACAAGACTTCAAGAAGCTTGCGATCATCCTAAATACACTAGACGTTAGTATTCTGCCGGGCTACTTGGATCAAGATGACTCATTTGAACATCTTTACACCGTCATTTATGCAGCTGCGGTGTCCACTGCCAGGTGTATTGAAAGTGACATAAGTCAGCACTTTCACGGGGAGTGAAAAGTAAAGTCTAAAGAAACAAGAAGAATAAAAAAGGAAGACAATAATGCCTACATAGAAATCATGACAACTATAATCTTCCCAATACCACCATAGAACCAGTGCTTGATACCGTCAGAGGCTTGGGCAGTCAGTAAAATACTTCGTAGACATAAAATTTCAAATCTCAGAAAGTTTCCTATTAAGCTGTTCGAGACAAACGACAAACAATTTTACAGATACATGGAACATACAAACATAACCAATAACCCGCTCTCAATGCAAGAAATACAATATTCTGGTCTGACCCCACAACACACAATGCAAAAGCTGTTTGGAACCAACAAGAGGAACATAGAAGAGCACAAACTCAATACATGCCAGACCATGACATCTATTTCAATCTATTCATCTTCTGGCAAAGGATAATGACACTCAATCCTGCTAAATACAGGCCAATAAACTGCTTACTAACAGTATCTAAGCTACTGACAACTTGTATAGCAGATACAATTTATAAACATTATGAGAATAATGATGTAATACCCCCTGAACAGAAATGATGCATTAGGAAATATCAGGGTTGTAGAGAACACTTGACATTGTTAACTTGGAGCAAACAATTTACAAACAACGAAATCTCCATATCTCGTTCGCGGATTATAAGAAGGCTTTTGATTCCGTGCCGCACACCTGGCTTCTTAAAGTCTCTTGAATCTTCTTATCTTCCAACTTCTCGGATGACCCAACTAAAATTATCCCAAAGTAATGACATTACAACAACGCTTCCTATCCATATCAAAAAGGGAATTTTCCAGGGAGACTCACTGAGCCCTTTGTTGAAACTATCTCTCTAATATTCTCAATGAAAGTCAAACAAGATATAATTTGAAGGGTGAAGCAGATGTACAACACAGATTTTCCCATCTGCTCTACATGGACGATATAAAGTTATACACGTGCACAAGGTCACATATTAGATCACTGATGAAAATAACAGACGACTTCTTCCAAGATATTCGGATGGAGTTTGGGCTAGACAGTTGTAAAACGCAAAGCTTGATAAGAGGCAGCCACAATCAGTCATGTCATACTGGGTGAATTATATGAATATCTAGGTATTCAGCAAATCGAGCACAAGATAATCAAAAATAATATTATCCAAAAGTATCTATCTCGTTTGACGAATATTCTCAAAACAGAACTAAATGGAAAGAATATTATTACAGCTATTAATACTTATGCCATGCCCGTTTTTACATACATTTTTGGAATTATAAAATGGACAGTGACGGGCCTCGAGACAATCAAAACTAGCACAAGGACAACTATGACAGAATTTGGAGCACTGATCTTAGAAAATACTTCATCGATAAAAATCGACGGTAATCCGTTTTCAAGTCATTTGCCGGATGCATGATGTACGCCATTAAATGTTCAAGCACCTGTGGGAAGACCTCTTGCAACAAGAACGGATTGAACTTGAACCTGATTAGTGGATGCAAAAAGCAATACTCGGAAGATATCCTACTTAACTGGACGCTGCATATCGATAGGGCTGCATCAAACGACTGATATCATTTGGAATAACAAAATGCAAAGAAAAACTACACTGATTGGCATAGCTGTCCCTAACACTCATAACGTGCGAGAAATCGTAGGCACTAAAATAGCCAAATATACTGATCTGGTACATGAAATCCCCCAGATATGGCACAGAGAGACTGTGGTGATCATTTCTCTATGATCATGTCTACGACAGCAGTAGTGCGAAAATCCCTAATCTCGAATATTTAATTGTTAGGTCTCTCCAGATATTTAGAAACAGAAATGGTTCTATACTTGCTTAATCATTTGGAATCCTGAAATGGACCCAAACCGACCAAACAGGGCTACCTTGCTCATAACAACCCTACATTCTAGCCAACTAAGTAAATTGAGAAATTTCTTTTTTAGTAAAGCTGAAACCTCTAATCTGCATAAAATGACAAAATTTGCCGACAGGGCGTACACGCCACTCAACCTTGCGAACGACCACATGTAAATGTAACGACAATTTCTGATGCTGATAAACGAGAGCAGAAGACACAGAAAGCTTTGCGGATGACACTAAAATGATTTAAACGCACATAGACAAATCATCATCAACCAAGTAGCTAAGTAATGGATTGCTCTTCTCGGAAACTGAAGGATTCGTGGTTTTCAGGATCAGGTTATAACTATGATCAACAACAAGACTTTTAAAATTAAGAATCCTAGCATCCAATCGGACGACATGAAAAAAGTCAGAAACCATTCAGCACATAACATCATGGTGCACTTACTTAGCAAACACTGTACAACCAAATATACAAGATTGTATATCAAAAGTTACCCAACAAGTACGGAGTATTTTTACTGTTTTTTAAAAGAAAACAGTTAGTTACCTTCTTAGTTTCAGTCAAATAGCACTGATGAAGGCATATTTGCCGAAACGTTTGCAAGAAAACAAAATAAAAGTGAGTGCCGAAAAATAAACTTAATTATTTTTTCAAAAAAAAGTTTTGAGACCTAAAAACCAAAGAATTTTTTCCTTTTTTTCCTACCTATATATATTAAAATTGGTAACAAAAATAATTTATATAAGAACAATATTATAAAGTGTGTTAACAGTAACAAAATACAATAATT
Source organism: Kuschelorhynchus macadamiae (assembly GCA_030620095.1). Lineage (NCBI taxonomy): Eukaryota > Metazoa > Arthropoda > Insecta > Coleoptera > Curculionidae > Kuschelorhynchus > Kuschelorhynchus macadamiae. The sequence continues at coordinate 1,711,911 of JAUTXW010000278.1, read as the reverse complement.
AAAAATTTCACAACTGAGTAGTCTTTTACACTTGATGGGATAACATTGAAATATTTAAAATCATTGTAACTGAAATAACGTCTTGAGCTTAGGCACAAAAAATAATTCAATATGACCTGTAGGTCTGATGTGGACATCAGGACTTTTAATAAGTTTGTCAAAAAGATATTCTGATTTCTGACATGTGTTTATTTCATAAAGAACACACATGTAAATGAAATCTTGGCTGGTACCGATCAACTTATGAAACAAACTATTCAGAATAAACGGTATCAAAAAAGCTACAACTATAATTTTTACATTTTAATTACTATTTCCAGGCATTTACAGGTGGGTAGACAAAACTCGTCCATAATAGAATGAAACCAGGTGTGCGCCATGGGGTGAAAGTGGGATTTATTTTTGACTGCAAGATGTAGGTAACCACTACCGATTATTACTCAAGGCGTAGACTTCCTTTTTTGTTGATGGTCTTTATGTTCTATGGAACTGGTTTCGGCAGTCCAGAGAAAATTCATTAATTACGGCATAAACTCCTAGGCGTTCTAGGGGCCTCAGAAAGAAAATTTGTTCCAATTATGAGTTTTTATTAATTTTGATTAAAAATTAGCAATAATAGCATGTTTCATATCCTGACCATCAATAAATGTATGTATTTAAAATTTTGTCCATCTCTAAAAATTAAGCTAGCGTACAAACCGTTCGAAGTATAAACAAAAACCCTGTGCAGTAGATATATTTTGGCCAGTATTTCGAAGTTTAGCTTTCTGCTTGCACTGAGATATATATATATATATATATATATATATATATATATGGCGATATATTGTATATATATATATATATATATATATATATATATACAGGGTGGCCCATCGAAAACGTACCGCAAGTCATAACGGCCAGGGTAATTTTTTTTTCAAAAAATCCAAAAACACATTAATTTTGTTTGTGAGGGGGACAACTTTTGCCTTTAAAATGATCGCAAATTTTCAACCCTCTAAGCGGGGGTGTCATCCCCCAAACTTTTTCAAATGGGAAGAGGGGTCAAGTGTTACCGCAATGAAAAGGGCTTTCTATTCTCTATACATTCCCGCTTTGGTTTTGAAAATCGGTCAATATATTAGAAAATATGAAGGATTGAAATTTGAAAAATACATTTATCAAAAAACGCATAAATTGAATTAAATAAAAAAAAACTTACCGTATTAATGAAGCAAATGCTGAAAATGTTGCCCGTCAACCTCCATACAGTAATACAAATTAGCTTCAAATCGTTCTCGAACATTCTGAAGAACTTGAAATATTTACAAATCAATAATTCGTGTTCGCAGATCTTCTAATAAGGCAAGTGGAGTGCTATACACTTTACTTTTTATGTGTCCCCATAAAAAAATCAATATCGGGTGACCGGGGAGGCCACTCAATGGCACCCCTTCGTCCTATCCACCGTCCGGGAAAGTTAGTGTTTAAATAATTACGCACATTTTGAGAGTAATGTGGAGGTGCACCGTCTTGTTGAAATATCAGTTCCGCTTCATAAAGTATCACACATTATTTTCGATGATGTCAGTTAGGGCTGGGTCGATGGTATTTTCCAGTAAATCTAAGTACATATCACCTATTCCAGGAAGAAAAAAAGGATCCACAATAAATTTCCAAAAATATTCAATTTCTGAGGATGTTGTGTGTGCACCTCGTGAAATACCCTGGGGTTGTTCTCAGCCCAGTACCGACAGTTATGCCGATTAACTACACCGTTCAAAAAGAAAGTGCACTCATCCGAAAAACACACATTGAATCGAAAATTATTATTATTGGCCACTCGTTCACTAATAGTTTCACAAAATTGCAAGCGGCGATCAAAATCGTCTTCGTTGAGTTCTTGTACCAACTGAATTTTATACGGGTGGAAATGGTACTCAGCGTACTATCCATGGCAACTTGGCCCAATACAAAGACCTCCATAGCTTCATTTACTACAGGATTTTCCATCTGCCTCTTTTTATTTATAAGGGATCCAGTTTCGCGAAATTTTGCTACTAACTCGCGAACAATTTTGCCGGAAAGGTGTTTTTCAGGATGTCGTTCATTAAATATCTGCGCAACCCGATTGCCACATTCATTATTTTTAAAATAAAGTTCGATTATTTCCACTTTTTCTGCAAGTGAGTACACCATAATTATTAATAAAAAATTTAATGATATTGAGAAATTTAAAACATTACAGAACAGCTATCTAGCAACTACCGCACCTGATCGTTGTGGCATGTCAAATCACTAAAATCAGCAGTAAACATCTAAAATAACAGGACAAAAATAGCGAATTGGTCGAAGGAATTTATCCTTATCATTTACTCTGATAATTTGTAAATAAACATTTTAAATTTCAATCCTTCATCTTTTCTAAATGACTTGACCGATTTTCAAAACCAAAGCGGGAATGTATAGAGATATATATTTTCATTGCGGTACCACTTGACCCCTCTTCCCATTTGAAAAAGTTTGGGGGATGACACCCACGCTTAGGGGTTATATATATATTATATATATATATAAACAAAATTGACGTGTTTTTATATATATATATATATATATATATATATATATATATATATATATATATATATATTGGCGAGGTTTGTCCCAGTGAAACTAGATTTCGAAGTTTTGCCTTGGATTACACAAGGCAATCTGAGGAAGTTTCACGAAATCGGGATTCATGACCCGTGTTCAGCGAGCCATGATCGGTTTTACGAGTGATGTATAGAGATCCTAATACATATAGCTATTATATGTTTTTAATTTATGGACAGATTCCCCCTTATTCACTAAAAATGGTTAACAGTTAGACCAGGTACAGTTGCCATGGTACTTAAAACACTTAGTTCGCCACTTATGTTTCGGTTATGTCACTTTGTAATTGTGATATTTAGAAAAATTATTTGTTGAATTGTTAAAAATGTCATCTTAAACCTATAACTGTCAAGTTGGACCTGGCCTAAATTTAAACCTCTTTAGCGAATCCGGGTGATTATGTCCATATTTATCATTGAAACTACCCTGCGTTTTGACATCCTATAGATACCCGCGAGTTTACGTTATACTTTATAAATACCTTCTGTTGTAAATTTAAGTCTAAGTTTTTAATATTGACAAAGATCTTTGAGTTTGCAGTTCTCGCCATATAATGTAAGTAAATATATTATTTTTACAAATAAGTATATGTTAATGATTTAGCATTTAGCAAGTATGAGAAAACAAAAATGATACAACTATGTTACATTATTGGCATTGTATTTTATTATACAATGGTACTGGCAATATCATGTATTATGTATTGTGAAACAATTTATATCCACTTCATCAAACTATCAGGACCAGAACAGTATTACATGAATTTCTATTTGCATTTAGTTCGAGTAAAAATGTGATCACTTCGACAATGACGTAATAAGTATTATCGAAAACCGGGCTAAAGGTTCGTATATGGCACATAAAATTTATCACTAGCTTGCAGTAAAACGAGAACGGACGTCTGACGTCACTGCATTAGATTACAGACGTAATTAATAAATACCATTAAAGAACATAAAATTAAAAGACCTCATTAAGTAGGTTTATTGTTTGCAATTAGGTACAAATTTAATGATACATAAAGTACCTATATTGTAATACAACATTATCCAGGAGTTGAGCTACCTGTTGAAATCTACCATGTGGCAAATAGGGGATTTTTTTCTTTTACCTAGTAAGTATTAGTTATGCATGCAAATAAACTGAATAAAAACAGTAATTATTCCAAATAATAAAAAGAACATGAATAAGAAATTAAACAGTAAGCGCTATTGGGTCTACGATAGTTACCGTGATAAAATATTATTTGTTACCCTTGCGATCAATGCCAATTTTGATGATATAAATGAGTTGCAATATTTTGCAAAATAGTATTAAAATTTTACTTAAAATTTCATTTAAAGAGTAATGTGATTAAAAACATTCCGCTTTTAATTTAACTTCTCAACGAATCCACTTAAATTACCGCAGTTGGTCTTAAACACAAGGATAACAAATAATGTCTTTGTCTTGTCACGACTTAACTGTCATATAAATAATATCGCTTATTGTATAGCTTGTCATTCACTAAGTAATTTTTATAATAAAATTGTTATTCACTTAAAAAAATAATCGTGCTAAAGATAATCGGCAGTAGGTCAAGCGTAATTGACTGCTTTGATGATTGCCGAAACCTGAAACTTAAGGCTTGTAAAACTTAGCCAATAGCGCGAAAAATATAAACTGCCCCTCAACAGCAATAAATGTAATGTTTTGTTATTCAGTAGAAGTCGAACTTCTATGCAGTATATGAGTGGCGGACAGTATGGTTCTAAAAACGGTCGAACACTTTAGAGACTTTCATATTTGATAACATATTTTCATTTATTCATTACATTGAAGATAATGTTGCAAGGTCTTTTCAAAATTTAGGATTTCCTACGCGGCCTAGTCTCGAGTTTAAGTCAGCTGAAATCTTATGGTCATTTTTTTATTCGCTAATTGGTAGTAGGTTAGAGTATGCCTCTTGTATTGATACTGGGAGGATTCCTAAGTTTTAAAAAAAATTATACTTTTCGACAAAGTCTACTTTTAAGACTTAAGTGGGACACCCTTGAGAAGCGAAGACACTATTTCTTGCTCACATCTCTGTACCAGTTAGTAATTAATAGTGGCGGTCTAAGAGTACCTGATATCTGGGGCGGTTTTTCATAAACAAGCCCATGAGAAAAAAACAATGATCAAAAAAAAAATTCAATTTTTTTCCATGTTTTGTTCATATTTGATTTTGTTGACTAAAAAAAGTCCTCACATCCATATAGTATTTATTCCAAATTGGGTCTCTCTAGGCTTGCGGTACCGGGGCGGACAGGTAAATAATACAATTTCTGCTCCTAATATACTGTTTCATGTTAACTTTAACGGCTTGACCAACTCCGTCATCATTATTTTAGCATTATCTGGATATTTTCCATGCATTTTCCATATTTGTTTTAAATATTTATAACTATATTTGTTAGACATTGTTTGATAATTGATAATGTTGGGTATTCTTTTTCTGTATATCTTGCAGTATATCCTGCCCAACAATAGGTGCTGTGGGATACTGAAAATAAATACATAAATAAATAAATAAAACGTTGACTCGTAAGCCCATGGTATTATACACTATTGGTCAAATTAAATTGGAATACAATTTGGACCTTTTTTGATTGTTTATGGATTTTAATGATTAATGAATATGAATAATTACGAAATTGTAGTGGTGTATTCATGGATTAAAACTATTTTTTGGGTTTTTCGCCTTAGAAAATTGGAAAAAATAAAAAAATAAAATATATTTACCTTATAATTGAATAGATAGTCTTAAGTTCTGGGTCCACTATGAAGGTACCCGAGGAACGACATTGAAAAATGTTTGTTTTCTGGACGTTTCGGAGGAAAGTCTACCCCCGTCTTCAGCAAACCTACAAATGAAATACTAAAAGCAGAATATTTCTTATCTGTCGTATCAGAAATATAACCAGAATGGCTAATCTCATTTATTGACAAAATATGAAATTAGTGTATATTACGTACTTGCTATCATTTTAAAATTAAGCAGACCAATTTTGGCCAGGACCGGACTTACGACGTTAAATCGGTGCATTTAACCTCGTTGCAAAAGTGAATTGCATTACTTACAAACCAACTAATATATTTTTTAGGAAGGGAATTTATGGGAAAACAAATCCTGCTAAGATCAATATGATATTTTGGAACCAAAATCCGAGAAACGCTTTTTTTTGGTGGGACGATGCTTGTCGGTTTTAACTAATAAAACTTAATTCAAATAGTAAATGGTGAAATGCACTTTACTTTGATCAAGGCTGCTTTGGGATCCATAGCAATGTTGTTTGTTTGATTAAATTTGTCAAATTTTTGACATTTCAGAATTACCTGTATAACTTTAACAGTAGCCAGACAAAAGCAGTCTGTGGTGCACGAAAAATACTTTATACGAAAACTGGAAGTTAGGTACCGTAAGGTAATTTTTAAAACATTATGGCGAAAATAGAATTATTCAAATTAAGGCTGGTCGTAGTGGGAAAAGAAAGGGACGTTGTTAAGGAAATATTTTAAAATTATCGTAAACGTTAATCCACCAGATGTAATAAATTTAAGGAACCACGTCCCAAGAATGTTTAAAAGTAATCTGTCAAAAACTAATTGCAGAAAATAAAAGAAAAGTACTTTTAAGATGCTTAAAGGTTCTGAGAAAAAGGGAAAATTGGTTTTTTGAACAAAAAGTTCTTTTAAGCCAATCAAAAAACACTAAAAATCACAGGATTTACTCAACTCTCGCAAAAAAAGCGGGGTCTTCAACTGGATAAGCTTTTAATTCCAAGGCCACATTTTGCCAGAGTCAGTCAGAGGATATTAGGGTGTTTCTAAGTCAGGAAAAAAACAGCACAAAAGTTTAACAATTCAATTCAATCTTATATTTTTTTTTATTTTCTTTTCTTTGTATTTTTGTAATCTCAAAATGTTAATTTTATGATTAGACTGTCATTTAAATAATTTGTTTTAAAAAAGGAAAATAAAAAATATTGATTAACAAAGCAACTTTGACAAACTGGTAGTTACTAGGTAATAACAGGGAATGAAAGTGGGAAGTCGGTCAAACGATCGCGAACAATACTGCTAAAAATGGGGTAAACCAATAAAGTGACTCCATGTTTTCAAGGGTGCTGAATCAAATGAGGCACTCTGCGTCATCGCTAGATGTTATTAAATATTTTTTTAACACTGTAATGCCGAAAAGCACCGTCTTATAAAAAAAAATAAACGTTTCTCAGTTTTGGTTCTAAAATATTAATATTTCCAAGACTTGTTTTCCCATAAGTACTCTTCTTAAAAAAAATAGTTGGTTATTATTAGTAGCGCAGTTCATTTTTGAAACGAGATTAAATGCACCGCTTTCATAAAGACGTCGTAAGTCCGGTCCTGGACAAAATTGGTCTGCTTCATTTTAAAATGATAGCAAGAATATATTTACTAATATAATACCCAAACATCATTGAAATCCATAAACAAACAGAAATGTTATTAAGGTTCAAATTGCGTTCCCATTTAATTTAGCCCACAGTGTATATTGTCGAAATGATCTTTTAATCCTCTATTTTAATTCGAGATAATATGCAAAGGGGTACATTTAAAAGAAATCGAATAACATTAATTTCTTTTGTTCAAGAAATTAAATATTTGAAACTAGATAATACGTACACTAGAATTTGTTTTTACGAAAGCAGATATCTAAAAATCGTAATTAAAGTAGTAAAAATATTGTAATTTAAAAATTCAAATTAAATCAACAAAGTTCTGTATTTAATTTTTTTTGTACATCATACAACTTCTGAGATAAGGTGGTACGTCATCTTACGTGGAAGACTCTATACTGTTAGTGTAAGTATTTACTATTCAACATGTGGAAAAGATATTTAAAATATTCGGGTGCATATTATCGTCAAAAAATGAGAATTAAAAATTAACCAGTGATCCTCAATTTTGTAAAATATTTTTAAGGGAATTAGTTGTTGTTCCGGATATATGGAGAATGACGATAATCGTTTGATATAAGGACTACTCGATTACTAACTGCATCAGTGATAAATTTCCGGATATCTGAGAAAAAGGAAGTTCTTACAAACCAAATGCTTATCAAATAACAAGAAATTGAGAGTTCCAAATCTTCAGTGGCATCTTCTTGCAGCAAGAGTGAGGTAGAAATATGAAATATGTTTCGAAAAATTTACGCTCAGAAGTGCAAGGAAATGTAGCCAGTGTAGAATCCAAGTCAGAAGTAGACGAAATGAAGCTGAAGATATTGAGTTAATCACGAGAAGCCAACAGCTAGATGCTAATACAAGTAGACATAAATTTAAAAAGAAAAGTTGGGTTAAAAAGAATCAAAACGATTACTTATGAGTCAGCAAACAGCAGTCAATATTTTTTGGTGTATGGGGGTAGGGGATAAAATTTAGGAAACAAATTCAATATTTTTAAAAGCGACCTAAAAATTAGATTCCCATTAGCTTGCACACGTGTGTACATACCTGGCAATCCGCATCGTCAAATGATGACTATTTGGTGATGAAGCGGGCCTCAACACATCTCTTTGCTTGATGTTGGAGTAGACGGACGGTCGAGAACTATTCCATTTTTGATCAATCGTCTTCATTACCTCGCCCAGTCAGAGTCTACAAAGTGACGATTTCCAACTTTTTTATTGCCTTACTTATCTATGAATTTCTGGTGATCGTACACGTTAGGGGCTACATCCACAAATAGAGTTGCATGCAAATTGATTGATGGGTAATAATTTGCTAAAATCCACAGTAGTAGAGTAAAGACGTCCGCCGCTATATATGGATTTAACTGATCAAACGGAAATAGCAACCATGCAAGTAACATCAAGCCCATAAATTGATGTTGTTGAAGCAGAGCTCTCTATCGGAGTCATGTCCTCCCCGCCTGTTGAGCAAAAGGGAATGACATAGTAAAAAAAACAGATCTAGCTGGCCCAGACATAGCTAGAAGACTTAGTAATGTTAGAACAATCTTGTTACAATAGCCGCACGCGGCTATTGTTATAAACTCTCGACTTAACGAGAGTTTCTTATGTCCTTGCCAGGATTCAAAAAGTCTGTTCGTCCGCGGCGTGTCAGAACGTACTTATGATACATTTTTACCTTTCTGTCAGTATATATATTCAGATAAACTTTTTAAATTTGATACGTTTTTAGAACACACCTGGGGCTCTCAGAAGGTACCAAAGAAATCTTAGTATAGTTTTTAATATTCGTTATTCGGCTATTAATAAAAAAAACATGTTTTGTTTTTTTCGAGTTTTTAAGAATTTCCCATGATACACGATAACTATCGAAAAAATTAAAATGTCGATTTGAAACTTTTAGGAAACGTTTCCTTTTACGGTCTCATGAAGCCTATCGAAAATGGGTACTTTTAAAGTTCGAGAAGATTTTTTTTAAATTTCTAAACCTCGTTTTTTGATCAACTACAAGGATTCATTGGACGCTCTTTGGTGGAGAAACGGTTTTCGACAAAAACAAAAAATATTCTGTAAGAATAAGAGAAAAAACTCTTAAAGGACGATTTTTTTAAAAAAGTAAATTACATTAATCGCCGCTTCTTTAAAAAATATTCAATTTTCTTTTTTTTCTGATTTTTTTGCTGTCTTGCTAAAAATTAGTCTTATTTAAATTTGCTATTAAAACAAAACCATTGAGGAGGCAAAAAGGTACAAAACTACAAAAATGTTTTAGGAGAAAAACTACTTGCATGTAAAGCATAAACAGCCGTATTCACTAAAGAGGTTTAAATTTAGACCAATTCTAATTTGGCAGTTTTTGGTTTAAAATGACAAAAACAACAACTGAATAAATAGTTTGCAATAAATGTCACATTATAAAATGACAGTGAATGAGCAAAACATAACTGGCGAAATAAGTTTCAATTGTCATGACAATTAGATCTGGTCTTACTCTTAAACCCTTTTAGTGAATATGGGGGTAAATATTTTTTACCATTTAGTAGTATTCGACCTCACTGATCAATGTTAATAATTAATATACAAGCACATCCATGCCTCAAGGTTCTACCAAAATATCCACCCTATCGGATAAAAATTAAAAAAGTTAAAAATTTTTGAAAATTGAGCTAACCACCAGTTCTCTTACTCTAAAGCATAGCCGAAGTTTTTAACTTTTTTCCACATAAAATCAAAGCGGATTTAAAAACTTTAAAATATTTTCTACAACTTTCCAGTTTACTATTTACTTCCACCAGGTATAAAAATATCATAATCAAACTTGAAAAAATTTGGTGACATTCGGAAAACTGAAAAATATCCAATTAATGGTAATGGTACGTCGTCGGGGTAAAATGCTTCTATACGATCGATCGTAGAGAATAAATAGACGCATCTTCTGGTAAAAACAAATTTTTGGTAGAGTTAATAATAAACTAAGCAGTGGCGTCCGATATTGGCACATTTTTGAAACCGCATTGAAACGCGATTCGGGTTTTGAGGTTAATTTTTTGGGATGGGACATTTTTTTCAGATTTTCCATCTAAAAATTTCAAAAAAATTCATAAACGAGCAATATCGGAACAAGGCATGTCGCTTGAAAAATATATAAAAGAAAAAAAAATGAGGTAATTTTAGAAACATTTCGCGGGGCCGGAACCCGATCTACCGGAAATCTATCAAAATTAAAAAAGAAACTAAAAAAAAAATTGTTTTGTCTATACATTTTTGGCATATTTCAATGTTACTTTAAAAAAAAATTTCTATAAGGGGAGAAAGTTTACTGAGCCCAAAAGTACCTCCAAAGAGTTAAAAAAACACATCGAGCTAATTACGTTTTGGTTTATACCGGACGAGCCATTTAAAATTAAAATTTTCTGTCAAGTTCTCGATCAGTGTTGGACGCCAGGCCTTGTTGCATTTAAGCAGTTTATCCTAGGCGAGCTGAGTAAATACACGGAATAAACGCCTATATATTCTCTAAAGATTGGTACTACTTTCAGCTCGATCGGTGATAAGGCTGATTTTTTAGAAATTTTTGAACTGCTTTATGCTCAGGTTGGTTTCTAATCCCCGTAGGAAGATATTGGCACCACCCCGGGCAAAAAGGAATAGGCAGAACGAAAGCTCCATATTTTTGCTACAAGGCGTAAATTTATATTTTTTTTCTCCCAGATCGGGAAAGTGGGTAAAATGGAGTTTCAAAAAAAATTAAAATTTTTAAGTTTTTATTAATTGAAAACCGGTAAAATCATCGAGTTACCTTGACTAAACCAGAGTAAAGCCTGGGTAAAGCTGCTGTCAGAAGGATTGAAGTACAATATTTTTCCTCAATTTTGTAAAATATTTTTAAGGAATTTAGTTGTTGTTCCGGGTAGATAGATTACTTTTTCTGGATGAGTTGGAGTAGCGAATTATTTGCATGTAATTTACATGCTTGAGCTTTGTTAATAAATATAAGAACTCAGATGTGACTGAAACTAGATCAGCTTTTGCAAGTCACTTACTTTCAACGAATCATAATTTTGCTGTACCTAAAAATGTCTCCCTTTTACATAAATGTCCGAAGGGTCGAAAATTAGATCTACTGGAAAAGATGGAGATAACTAGAGCCAAAAGAAGCCCAGTTCTTTTGTGCTTTAATAACGTTTTCAGTTTCAAGCCGAATTTGATTTTTAATAATATAAATTAGATACTGATCAAAAATCCTATACCTCGCATCATTATTTCAGTAGAACGGTAGCCGATTGGTCTATGGTGTTGTAACGTAAACTATCTGGGACTACTGACTACTGGGAATGGAAGTTTAGAGTTCGATCCTTAACTTGGACAAAAGTTTTTGACAAGTTTTAAAATATTGTTATTTATTTGTTGTTGGAAGACATAACCTCGCTTTAGTGTTTGTTTAATTATGTAGTTGTATGTGCCAGTTTTATATATTTTACATGTTTTAATGGGTTTAAGGTAATACGTTACTAATAGGTTCTTAATGCATTTTAGATCTGATGATACCTGTTTGTTTAGCGAAACACGTGGAATCGTAGCTTTTTCACTGTATAAAACCCCGTGACTGATACCGAGACACTGTTTTTTTTTCTCTTCGGCGATTAATTTGATACAGGATAGATGTATTTTTCAGTATACAGGCCGGAATTTATTGACACTTTGGCAGTTTTCCAGAATACGGGGCTCAAATTTTCTAAATTTTCTGTGCTTTTATGATAGTACATTTTCCCGAAGGGAGTTTAAATATGAATTTGATTATTATTCTGTTCGGATAAGTAGTAAAGTATATATTATGTTATACAGGGGCAACAGGTATATATAGGACATTTTTGTTAATTTATTGCCGACTTTCGACAGTACGTGTGTTTTTATACTATATATACGAAACAGGTAGGTAATTTTCACGGTTCACTAAGGGGGTCATACATACGGGGTCCAATAGTATTTAATAGGGATTTTATTTATACTGGGCGGGTAATTAGTAATAAAGCATATATTCTGGTATATAGAGGTAGTAGTATAAACAGGATTGTAATCGAAAAAATTTTCGAAAAATACAGTTGAGGTTTTCCGACATTTTTGTTATTTTAGGTTACGAAAAGCATATTTTTGGAAAAAAAATGTCTGTACGGATGTGAATGTAAAAAAAAATTTGGACCAACAATAACTTGAGAACAACCAAACTGATTCGTTTCCAATTTTCACCGAAATAGGCTAGGTCACTGTCTCAGGGAATTAGAGTTTGGGCGAAGGTAGAAGACATCGATTTAGGATTGGGTAATAAATAGTCGTTTTCGCAGCCCTGAATTTTTCAATTTTTTTTACTGAATCTCATATAGGATTCAAAATATCAATTTGGGATTTTCGATAATAGGAAATTTTTGTGTAACTTTTAGAGAAGAAATTTATTAAAAAAAATATTTGACGGCTGCAAAAAAAATTGTTTTTTTCTGGTGACTTGTGAACTGATTCAAATTTTTAAATACGGTTTTCATAGTTCCATGTAACTTTTAGTGTTTTTTGACGTTCTAAGTGCCCCACCCCGGTTACTGTTACCGTCGGGGAAATGCGCTTCTATGGGATCGAACGTAGAGTATAAATGGGCGCTTCTTTTGGTATAAACGCGATTTTGGTGGGACTTATAACATGGCGGCAGTGGCGTCCAATATGGGCACTCTTCGAAACCCCGATGATTCAAAATGCAGGTCGCTATGGTTAATTTTTTTTTTCGGATTTCTCGTCTAAAAATCTCGAATAATATCGGAGCACGGGGTTTCACTAAAAAAATGGGGTAACTTTGAAGGCATTTAGCGGAGTCGAAACCTTGACTACTTTGTCAAGGTAAAAAAGGGGTTCGATGGGTAACATAAAGGAGATTTAAGATCAGTATAGGATGCCTATACCTCAAAGGCCGAAAAAGCAGTCGAAATGCAAAAAAAAATGTTTCCACCTTTTCAATTTTCACATACTTCACTTTTTTTGGAGAAGAGTAACGAGGTGAGGGCGGAAATTGTTTATGAGACCCCAAATTTCCCTCGGGGGATTGAAAAACCACATCGCAAAAATTACTCTCCGGTTCATACAAAGCGAGCCATTTAGAAATAAAATTGCCATGTTTTGTCTATATGTTTCACTATTGTTTTACGTTTGGTCCTGTCGCATATGAACGGTTGATCCTAGACGTATCAAGTAGATATGTAAAGAAACATCTTTATTTCTTCTAGAGACTGGTGTGAAAATCAGCTCGATCAGGGTAAGGGGTGAATTTAAAAAAAATGTTGAATTGTAGCGTGCTCGAATTTTGTTTTCCATTCTTTGGCTCTGGAAAGTCGTATCTGTACTTTTTGAGATAAAAACGATTAAATATATAAGAAATACCATCTTTTTGCTACAAGACATAGATTTACATTTTTTATCCGTCGAAAAATTGGATCAAATCTAGTTTCGAGTAAAAACGCATTATTTTTCTATTTGCCATTGAATTTGCCACTTTTTTAAGTTTGCCTGGCATATCATAATAAGTTGTTGAATGCGATGTTCTTAACGCGAATTCTTTCAAAATTTCTATAATCTTTTGATTTATCTATCTAGAATGCTTTGAGTGGCGGTAAAAATGGATATACATTCCGAAAAATCCATCAAAATTTAGAGCAAGTATTTTTTTTTGCTTTTTTCAATATACGCAGGACTTATTTCTTTGCCTACCTATGTGGTATTCGGTATTTAAAGTATCGCTGACTTTTGCGTATTATATGATTTGCTGCTATATATTTATATATGGGGTGTTAAAGCAATCCGGTTCAGTGTAGTGGCATTTTCCAGCAACGGGTGATTCAACAGCAGCTTTAATTTAATTTGACATTGAGTACTGGATACATGAAAACGCCGCTTTTTGTAATTTCTAAAGCTGATGCGGGCTATTATGATGATAATTATCATCAGTGACCATGAAACAGTTGCAACAATGCATTTTAAATTTGCACCGAAAATAGTTTGAGTCAAAGTCTCGCGGGATTTTTTGAAAGTAATTGACGTAGATCTAAGATATTTTTAAGGAGTATATAACGAAAAACGTGTATATTTTAAGCATGTACAAACCGATAACAATCATATTCTAAACAGATATAGTTGAGGTAATTGTTTTGACATGGAAAAATTGTGTTTTTTTTAAACATAATATTTCGAACAAGGCGAAATACTTTTTGTACATAAAATATTTTCTTTTTCATTATACAAGGCAGCTCTAAAATTATGAGATAAACTCTGAAAACAAAAAAAAAATTAAGAAACGATTATTATATTCAAAAAAAAGTAGTATCTTTTATGAAAATAAAAAAAAATGTATTCCAAAAACATTAAACTTGCCTAAAAACGATGAAACACGTGAAATTTATTTTATCATTTTGTACATATAAAGATTTTTGCCACTATGCAGGGTAGCTTAGAAGGATGAGACTGAAAACGAAAAAAATATATATTTCAAAAGTTTGTCACTTTTAATAAAAGGGGAATTACTTCAATTTCTTCTATTTTTTGTCCATAAATCTTTTTCTACTATGAAGTAAAAATGAATGAAATGAAAATAAATGAAATGAAATAAAAAAATATTTATTTAAATATTTTTTTATTTCAAAAACTATTAATTTTTTAAAAATAATAAAACAAGAATAATTTATTATATTTTTTGCATATCGATTTGAGATTTCGTTATTAGCTAGGGTCTTTAGTGATTTAAAAGAATATATAACGTCTAAGGGCTGACAAAATTATTTTAGTCTAATTTTTAAATGCCTTAAAATATTGATTCTGGGTTTTCGATAATAGAGAGAAACTTGTGACCAAAATTCTTTACAATCGGAAACAGAGAAACTCAAGCCTTAAGAAGGAATGGATATTGCACTGAGGATATTAGAGGGACTACTATTAGAAAACATATTAATACTATTCCATAAAATGAAACTAACAAGGAGTTACGACAGGAAGCGTAGTTCTTCCATTTATACAAAAGATTGCAAGGTTACTTCACTGGTCCAACATACGTACAATCTTCAACACACACAAGAAAATTGCGATCGCCAAAAGACATTATTCCTTTCTAAACTGAAGGAGTATATGCAATATCTTATTCCTGTGGTGATGTTTATATTGGAGAAACTGGACGATTCATATCGACTAGGCCTAAAGAACACGAACGATGTATAAGAAAGAAACAAATTGTACAATCTGCTGTATCTGAACACCAACATTCCACTGGACATGTCATAAATGTAAAAAAAACTAAAGTTCGTTTATCGCTGTAGAGATTCTATAAACGGAAAATCTATTGAAATTACCTATAAGCATCTTAACAATTTTAGTAGAGATAAGGACTTCAGTCTCTATCATACGTCGAAACTGATCGTTGCACTGGGTTACAGTTCGGTAAAGACAGATTCATTATAAATAGCCGGCATAGGTCTCTTCGAGCTCATTCAGTGTTCCGATCTCATGAAGTAAAGATCCCTGAAGACGTCTCGTGCAATCAAAGGCGAAACCTTGAGTTTAATCCCAAGAATAATGATTTTTTAATTGACCACAGCCGTGAAAACTTTTGTTCTATGTTAGAATCTTTATGTTTCCGATAAATCTTGTTTAATCTGCACCACAGCAGAGCGGCTACAACATTTTTACAGGTAACTTGGTGTAGTTCGAGGCTTTAAATAAAGGTATCAGATCTCTAATAATCATGGTAAATTGGTTTATTTTAGTTTTCCAAAAAAAAAATAAATTCGAGGACTAAAATCCAAGCATCTTCTTATATCAAAATCAGCTACTAAAATATCTCTAAGAATCTGACTTGAGATATAATATGTACTGATGAGGCACTAACAATTGGTGCCTTAGCATCTATGTATCTTCCGTAAGATACTAGCATTATTCCATGAATACGGGAAATAAAAGACCTGGAACCAGATTGCTGCACCCGAACTAGGGCTTATGGTTGTGCATACCATGTGGCTTTAAGCAGCGCGGTGTACTACACAGGAGTTATACAACAATATATTAACAATAATTCAAACAAATATAGATATCATACTTTAAACTGAAATCTACGTTAGTTTAACCGTTGTGATCAGTGGCGTACTCAGGAGAGGAGAGAGAAGAAAAAATATATTAGCTACTTAACCTATTCTTTATTTTCCGGTTTTAATTTGTCCCGCCGGCTAGGCTTCATCCACCTTTTAACTACTACTACTTCTACTATAAGGTCTATAATTTGAATTTAAACACTAACACATAGTTTACATATTTTTATTTCAAAGTAATTTATCTTTTTTATTTTTTTCGACGGCAGACGAATTCTTGCCTTTGTCAAGAATTGCAATAATAGGAAAGTTTTAACAAATAAATAGCTTTTCAGAACCAAGCTCAAATATAACATATATATATATATATATATATATATATATATATATATATATATATATATATAATCAATTTAAAACAACAATTTTTTTGCAGTTTTGCTACATCTTATGGAAAAACAAATGAAAACCTATTTCCTACAACTCTGAAAATAAAGAAAACATAAGATCGAAATGTAACATATTAACGAATTTTAAAAACAACGGAAGCAAAATCCCCTCTAATCATCAAACAAAGTCTCTAAAAAAATCTAAATATTTTTTAAAGCAAAATCCCACATTAAAAGTACTAAAACCAGATAAGCCCAACAAAACAGTGATTTTGCATGAACCAGATTAAAACAAAAAAAATGCAAAACTTGTTATCCGATAGTTCCACTTACAAACTAATAACAAACGACCCCACCGATATATTATACCAAAAAGAAAATAAAAACTTAATTATTCGTTGGGAACAAAAGTGTATATTTCACCAGAAACCGCAAAAGAATTCAAAATTAACAATTTCCTATCTCCCAAGATATTCGGTCTACCCAAATTTCACTAACAATATGTACCATTGAGGCCAATCGTATCTTGCATTCAATCGCCTTTTGAAAACTTGTCAAAATTCTTAAAAAATATTTTACAGAATGTCATAAATCAAACACATACTACGTCAAAGACTCGTTGCAATTTAAAAGTAAAATAAAATGATTAACAATACCCAAAAATAATATTTTATTGTCTTTCGTTGTAATATCCTTATATACTAATATATTCGGAACACTAGCAAACGAAGTAGTAAAAAACAATGGTCAAAAATCAAAAAAATTACTGACATCTCGCTAAATGAGTTTCTCGAAATAATAAGCTTAACTTAAAATTCAACATATTTTTTTGTTTAATCACCAATTCTATAAACAAACTGAAGGATGTGCTAAGGGTTCATCAATATACAGTGTTATAAGCCAGTTAGTACCCGAAGACATAGAAAAGACAGTTATTAAAAATCTCGACATTAAATTGTCATTCTTCTACAGGTACGTAGATGATTGCCTCACTTGTGCACCGAGAAACAAATATAATTATATATTGCAAACATTTAATAGTTATCATGAAAACATACAATTTACTATTGAACTTGAAAAAGAACAAAAAAATCAACTTTTTTGATTCATCTATTTTTAATGAAGATAACAAAATGTCAAAAAGTGGTATACTAAAGAACTCTGGAGGTGGTGCAGCTGATAGAGCTACCATTTTGTCTGACCTAAAATATAGATCAATTGCAACAAATAATACCAAAGACACGCTAAAATTAAGCAACTCCCCAGGACAAATTAGTCAACTCTATTTTCAAAAAAGAATTCATACATTTTACAACTCATCTAACAGTTCTCTCAAAACCCAAAAACAAAATTTAAATTTTTTATTATTGCCTTACGTTCCAGGGATATCAGGAAAAACTACAAAATGTTTTTAAATATCATAATATAGCTATATGTCGTAAAGCACACAATTTACTTAATACAAACTTTAGTAATTCCAAGGCAACCATTCAAAAAGATAAAAAAACCCACGTAGAATTCGAAATATCGAGTCATAATTGCAATAAAGTGTATGCAGGTCAACCCAATCAGCACCTTAAAAACAGATTAAAAGAGCCCCCACAAAACCTATGATTCAACAGGGTTATACATGTAATAAAAATACTAAAATCTTAAAAACAGGGTTAAACATGAAAAAAGGGAATTTTATAAAATCGTATATATACAAAAAAATAAAATGCGTCTAATCACAAAACCGACATATAAAAGTTAAGCCAACTGTATCATAATTTAATTCAACACTAAAATTTTCCAGTAGTAAAAAAAACATACTATAGATAACTCTATTGTAACCCAACAAACCATCTTGCAAAATCTGAACCTAATAAATTAGCAAGGAAAAAAAAAGGGAAAAAATACAAGAGAACACAAAATATGTTCGACATTCAGAGGCGAATTCTATCGAGCCCACAAGTAAACAATTAATTACACTGGCCGACAAAGTTTTTCTAACACAGGCCAGCTCATTATTTTCACAATGAAAATACCCTCCCAATAATAAAAAAAATATTCGGAAAGCCCTAATACGTACCATTTTTTAATAGCCTAATTAGAACCTTTTATATTGGCAGGTAAACAATTTTATTGTGGGGCGGCTAAAATGGGTCCATTTTACAACGGAAAAATTACCTAGACTGGGTTGTTTACAACATTAGACATAAAATAAACGTTAAACATCACTCTTCTGTTGAGTTTCGAATTGAGTGGTTCTCTGTGTATCGATAAGCAAGTGTATGTGAAGACGAGAATGTCGAGTCAAACGCACTGAAGTTCTCCTGACAAATTTTGTTATATTTGTGGAGAATTTCTGGTCAAATCACAAGCCAGGCCATTTTCCGAAAATGTAAAAAAGCCTAATTTAAATATTTTGGTGTGTTAATTGGGGATCAAGATAAGCGGTGGGCTCCCCAGGTGTGCTGTGTTAGTTGTAGTGTATCATTGGTGCAGTGGATGAAGGGAAAGAGAAAAAGTATGCCTTTTGCAGTTCCAATGGTATAGCGAGAACCCACCAATCATCCTGACGATTGTTATTTTCGCCTGACAAAGACTGAAGGTTATTCCAAAAAGGGAAAGCACAATATAGAATATCCAAATTTGCAATCTGCCATACGACCTGTTCCTCATAACGCAAATTTGCCAGTGCCGCTTGCGCCTCTAAATTGGCAAGCTATTGATTTGGGAGATAATGGAGATAACGCATCATTAGGCAGCTCAAAAGAACAGTGCACGGATCCCACTTTTACCACAGGTCCCAGTTCCGGCGAGCCACATTTGATTGTTCAAAGTGAATTAAATGATTTAGTACGTGATTTGGGGTTATCAAAGCAACACTCAGAACTTCTGGGTTCCCGTCTTAAGGAATGGAACCTATTGGCCAAAGAAACAAAAATTACGAATTTCAGGAAAAGAAATGCTATGTTTTCTGAATTCTACAGTATGGAAAATTCGTTGTGCGCGTGTACTGATATAGACAGTTTAATGCAGGAACTTGATATTGAACATTCTCCCCGTGAGTGGCGCTTATTCATAGACTCATCTAAATATAGCTT
Organism: Kuschelorhynchus macadamiae; assembly: GCA_030620095.1. Taxonomy (NCBI): domain Eukaryota; kingdom Metazoa; phylum Arthropoda; class Insecta; order Coleoptera; family Curculionidae; genus Kuschelorhynchus; species Kuschelorhynchus macadamiae. The sequence goes on along the minus strand of JAUTXW010000278.1, from coordinate 1,692,218 downwards.
AAAAGCTGTGTTATTGCATAATGGAAATTTAAAACCCTCTATACCAGTTGCCCATACAGTTGCAATGAAAGAAAATTATGAAAATATGCGCACGATTTTGGATAATGGCAGATATGTGGGGACTTAAAAGTTATAGCGATTTTAGTTTTAGTGGGACTTCAGGAGAGATTTACAAAATATTGCTGTTTTCTTTGTTTATGGGACAGTCGTGCAATAAATCAGCATTATGTAACAAAAATTTGGCCAGAAAGAAGGGAATTTCAACCGGAATCTCAAAATGTTAAATTTATATCTCTTGTTGATCCCAAAAATGTCCTTTTGCCTCCTCTTCACATTAAACTTGGGCTGATGAAAAACTTTGTGAAGGCTTTGAATAAAGATGGTGATGGATTTAAATACCTAAGCCAAGTCTTTCCCCAGTTAAGTGATGCCAAATTAAAAGAAGGTATTTTTATTGGGCCACAAATCAGAAAATTGCTGGACGATGTATTTTACGGAAAAGCTTACCAGGCAGGAACTTAGAGCATGGAATTCATTTGTTAATGTAGTAAGAGAATTTTTAGGATGGATGAAAATTGTGAACAATTAGTTAATGAACTCTTAGATGCCTATAAAGCGCTTTGTGCCAGAATGTCATTAAAAATTCAATTCCTCCATTCCCATCTGTCATTTTTTCCTAAAAATTTGGGAACTGTTAGTGACGAGCAGGGTGAAAGGTTTCACCAAGATATCAGAACAATGGAAATTCGGTACCAAGGACGATTGGATCCAGCCATGATGGGTGACTACTGTTGGTTTTTGAAGAGAGAAGATAGGACACCTCATAAACGGAACAAATAAAGTTTAATTAGTGTTTTAGTGTAGTTTAATTAGTAGTTTTAGTGTCTTAGATGTATGGTATGTTTAATAGGCGAAAACTGTAAACATAGTCAATAAACAGGGTTAAGCATTTTCTGAAATCATTTTTTCTATAGATATTAAGTATCGTAACATTCGATATGGTTCTACAACTCTAAAAACCCAACGTGCTACAACTTTCTATTTGTCATTTTCGTATTTGGATAGGTCCATTCTATTAGATTATGCTATTCTAATTTGTGTTACAACAAAAACATTTTTTTTTTGTCGGCCAGTGTTATTAGCCGAACGTTAGAGGTGTTCAGATAGATGTTTTAAAATGTGTTAGTTTTTGGAGTTTATTTATAGTTATATATATACATTTATATATATATATATATATATATATATATATACTTTATATATATATATATATATATATATATATATATATATATATATATATATATATATATATATATATATATATATATATATATATATATATATATATATATATATATATATATATATATATATATATATATATATATATATATATATATATATATATATATATATATATATATATATATATATATATATATATACATATAAATATATATATACGTCAAGTATTATGTTGGAATCATCTGGTAACATTTTGGTACGAATCCAACACGGCGGAACAAAATGGCGGCTTAATAGAATATTTAAAAATTTAGCATGAAAAAACTGCTTAATGGACTGATTTCAAATTGTGTGCCATAACTGATTGTGGTATAGAGATCAACTAGTAAAATTATGGTACTAATTCAAGATGGCCGAACAAAATGCCGGACAAATAAAATGCGTGTAATCGTGGCTTACATAACTTCACGTCTTAGCCTTCCTAGATGTCAAAAAATGTTTTATCAATTCCGTCGGTCCGTCTGTTTCTCTGTCAGTTCGCGGCATAGCTTAAAAACTACTTACCCGATTGACTTCAAATTTTGATAAAAAATTAAGGGTCATATGGGGATGACCTGGTAATATTTTGGTAAAAATCCAATATGACGAAACAGAATGGCGGGCTAGTGAAATATTAAAATTATTACTAAAAATCTGTTTATACAATTTACCCCAAAATTTGCACAAACATCAAGTATTGTGTATTGTGGAATCAAGTGGTAATATTTTGGAACGCATCCAAGATGACAAAACAAAACGACGGCTTAATAATATATTTAAAAATTTAGACTGAAAAAGCTTAATTGATGTTTGTAATTTTGAAAAAATCGGGTTTAGGGTACCTATATGCCAAAAAATATGTTTTACCAATTCCGTCGGTTCGTCGTCGGTCTGTGTATCTGTCTGTTAATTCGCGATATAGCTTAAAAACTACTTACCCGATAAATTTTGATACAAAATTAAGGGTCACCTGGGGATGTCTTGGTAAAAAAATCCAACATGGCGAAACAAAATAGCGGCATGGTGAAATGTTCAAAAAAATATTGTTAAAAAACTGCTTATCTAATTTGTCTCAAATTTTGCACAAACTTCAAATATTAAGTTGGAAGCAACTGGTAATATTTTGGTACGAATCTAAGAGGGCCCAACAAAATGGCGCCTTAATAAAATATTTAAAAGTTTTGCCTGAAAAATTTGCTTAATTGATTGATTTCAAATTGTGTGCTACAACTAATTGTGGTATAGGGATTTACTAGTAAAATTGTGGTACTAATTTAAGATGGCCGAACAAAATGGCGGCCAAATAAAATGTTTGTAATCGTAAAAAATCATCCTCTTAGGTTATACAAATCTTCACGTTTTAGCGGCCCTAGATGCCAAAAAAATTGTTTTATCAATTCCGTCGGACGATCTGCCGGTCTGTCTGTCACTTCGCTGCATACCTTAAAAACTACTTACCCGATTGACTGATCAAAAAATCATATGGGGAAGATCTGACAATGTTTTAATAATCCAATGTAGGGAAGCAAAATGGCGGCCTAGTGAAATGTTAAAAAAATATTATTAAAAAGCTACTTATCCAAATTATCTCAAACATCAAGTATTATGTTGGAGTCAACTAGTAAAATTTTTAAAAATTCTGCCTGAAAAAACTGCTTAATGCATTGATTTCATATTGTGTGCCATAACTAACTGTGGTATAGGGATCCACTAGTAAAATTGTCGTACTAATTAATTCAAGATGGCCTATCAAAATAGCGGCCAAATAAAATGTTTGTAATCGTGAAAAAATCACTCTCTCAGGTTTTACATATCTTCACGTTTTAGCGTCCCCAGATGCCAAAAAAATTGTTTTATTAATTCCGTCGGGCCGTCATGTCAGTTCGCCGCATAACTTAAATTCTACTTACCAGATTGACTTAAAATATTAGTTAAAAATTAGGGGTCATATGCGAATGACTTGTTAAAAAAATATTACTAAAAAACTAATTATCTAATTTACCACAATTTTTGCACAATAATCAAGTGTTACAGAATAAATCTAATATAGCAAAACAAAATAGTAAAATATTTAAAAAATCAACCTGAAAATATTACTTATTAAATTAGTGTTAATTTTTGTGCAAGAATTAAGTGTTATATAGAGATTAACTGGTAAAGTTGTGGTACGAATTTAAGGTGGCAAAACAAAGACTTCTAAATTTTGCAGAAAATTAAATGTGAAAATGGGATAAACTGGTACGAATTTAACATTACGTAACAAAATGGTGATATGTGTCAATGTCAAAAATTACTTATTTAAAATGTTTTAAATTATGTCCAAAAGTCAAGTGTGGCATAGGTAGATAGAAACTGGTAAAATATTGGTAGGAATCCAGTATGATAGAACAAAATGGCGCCCAATAAAAATGTTTTTAAAGTTAGTTTGTGTAACACATATTATACGGTGGCTATGCCCTGAACTAAATTAGGTCACATTTAACTATTCCTAACAAATGAAAAAAAAATCATAACGAAGGAAGTTCCGGGTAAAGGAAATTTAGTCATCTTTTTTTTCTGTTTTTTGCTGTGGGTCGCTAAAAAATATTTTATTAAAACTTGCCCTGAAGGCAAAATTAATGGGGCAAAAAATATAAAACTCTCTTTTAACTTTGCAGCTAACTGCTTCAGGAGAAAAACTGCTTGCGTATAAAGCATTAAATGTTTTTTCTTATTTGGTATTCGTCTGCCGCTGACCAATATTATATTTTATTATAAATCATAAAAACATCCTGACGTTCTGGAGTATTTTTTTCTAAAAGCTCATCGATGCCTCGAGGTTCTGCCAAAATATCGACCCTATGCATAAAAATTAAAAATGTTCCAATTTTTTGAAAATTCAGCTAACACCTTAAAGGCGAATACAGCTGAAGTTTTTAATTTTTTTCACACAAAACCAAAGCGGTTTTAAAAAATTAAATATATTTTTTACAACTCTCCGATTTACTATTTGCTACCAAGAGGGACCAAAATATCATAAAATGAAACTTGAAAAAGATTTGGTGGAACTAGAAAAACTGAAAAATATATCAGGGAAATATGCTTCTATAGGTTGACCATAGAGGAAAAATGTGCTTATCTTCTAGTAAAAACATTTTTTTTGTAGGGCCGATAATAAACTAAGCAGTGGTGTCCGATATGGGCACCTCTTTCGAAATCCCATTGAACCACGATTCAGGTCTCGAGGGTTAATTTTTTTAAATGGGATAGTTTTTTGGATTTCTCAACTAAAAATCTAGGAAAAATTCGTAAACCAGCAATATCGGGGCATGATATGTGGTTTAATAAAATTAAGAAAGTAAAAAAAAAATGGGGTAACTTTCAAGGTATTTTGCGGGACCGAAACTCGATCTACTTAGTCAAGGTGAAAGGGGGTGGGGGAAGACAGGAAATTTAAAGAATACTTGAAATCATTTTAACAGTTTTTTAGAGTTTTTAGGTTACAATAAAACATATTTTTGAAAAAGAAATGTTGTATGTAAACAAAATTTGAACAAACAGTCACTTAAGAATGGCTAAACTGATTCGTTTCAAATTTGCAACAAAAATAGACTAGGTCACCAGCTCAGGGAATTAGATTTGGGTGTCATGGGCGTAGATCTTCGATTTTTTAAGGGTATAAAAGCGTTAAAAAATTATATTTTGCTAACGCAAAACCGATAGTAATCAGAAAGAAATAGTTGGGATAAATGTTCTAAAATAGAAAAATAGTAGGGTTCATTAGCGTAAATACTTATTTTTTTCCGATTACTCCGTTTTCAGAAAACGATGAAACACGTCAAATTTGTTTAGTTTTTTGTATCTTGTCTATTATACAAGATGAAAAATCAATAAAGGAAAGAATCAAAATTTGGCTTTCGCTGTTTGATGAGATTTTTGACATTAGGTAGGTTTTCAGTACACAGGTAAAGCATATATATCTATATATATATATATATATATATATATATATATATATATATATATATATATATGCATGTATATGTATATGTTATGTTATACAGGGAAAGTAGGTAATTTTTTTCTTTAGACATTTTGGTTAAGTGCTGTATTATTTTTCTAGCTGAACATTCCGGTATAAGAAATCGATTAAGGAGGTTTGGGTAATAAGTAGGGGGGATTTTGTTTAGGCAGCCGTGAATTTTTTATATTTTCTTCTTTTCTTAAACTTTTATAGGATGCAAAGTATCGATTTGGGGGTTTCGGAAATAGGATATTTTATGTAATTTTTAAAGGGCGTAATTTATTAAAAACAATTTTATAGCTTCAAGAACATTATTTTTTCTCGTGACTTTTGTACTGCTTAAAATTTCTAAATTCGGTTTTAACAGATTTATGTGACCTCTAGTAGTGTATTTTTTGATTTTAATATTCTAACAGCTGTCAAAAAATAATTTTTCTCTTGTGACTTTTAAACTGTTGAAAATTTTCAGATACAGTTTTCATAATTCCACGTAACTTTTAGTAGCTATTATTTGAGAAAAATATTTTGAGAGCTGTCCAAAGTTCTTTTGTAACTTTTAATGACATAATATAATAAAAGAAATATTTTGACAGCCGCCGAAAAAATTGTTTTCCCTCATAACTTTTGAACTGGTAAAATATTTTTAAATACTTTTAGAGGCGTAATTTATTTAATAAAAATTTGATACCTGTCAAAAAACAACTATCATTTCCCGTAACTTCTAAACTACTTAAAATTTTTAAATACAGTTTTTACAGTTCCGTGTAATTTTTAATGGCGTAAATTAATTGTGGGAAAATTTTTGAGAGGTATCAAAAAAAGCTTTTTAACTGGTCAACAAAATTTTAAATACTATTTTCATAGTTCCATGTTACTTTTTACAGGCGTAATTTAGTTAATAAAAATTTGACATCTGCCAGAACTCTATCTTGTCACCGTAACTTCTAAACTATTCTCTAAACTCTAATTTCTAAATATGGTTTTCACAGTTCCATCTAACTTTTAGTGGCGTAATATATTAAAAAGTATTTTGTTACCTCGTGATTTTATACTGATAATATTTTTAAAATACGGTTTTCATAGTTCCATGTAACTTTTAGAGGCGTAATTTATTTAAAAAAAAGTATTTTGACATCTGTCAAAGAAAACTGTTTTTTACGTGACATTAGAAGTGCTTAAAATTTTTAAAGAGTTACAGTTCCATTTAACTTTTAGTGAGGTTCATTTATTTGAAAAAAATATTTTGATATGTGTTAAAAAAAATGTTTTTCCCGTAACTTCTAAACTACATATTTTATCTAAATACGGTTTTCACAGTGTTACGTATTCTTTAATGGCGTAATTTATTTGAAAACATATTTTGACAACTTTTCCTAACTTTTGAATTGCTTAGGATTTTTAAATACAGTTTTCTCAGTTCCAGGTATTTTTTAGTGATGTAATTTATTTAAGAAAATATTTTGCCTATTGTCAAAAAACTTTTTTCTCGTAACTTCTATACTACTTAAAATTTTTAATTACGGTTTTTACAGTTCCAAGTAACTTTTAGTGACATCACTATTTGAAAAACATTTGTCTTTTTTTTCCTGTAGATTTTGAACTGCCTAAATTTTTTACATGCGGGTTTCACGGTTCCATGTAACTTTTAGTATCGTAATTTATTCAAAAGGGTATATTACAGCTGTCAAAAATATAAATTACGAATAATATCGAGGGTTTATAATCAAATTTTAGAAATAACGTTATGGTTTACAATAAATATTAAAAAATAATATAAAAAGCTAGACTACTACCTGACATATGGTTGATTATAAACTCTCGCTTCGTCGAGAGTTTACTATGCACGTGTCATTTATTCATGTCTGTACTCGTAGTCGTAATATCAAACGTACTTTTGGTATATGTTTACTTTCCGGTGGCTCTCTAACGGTACCAAAAAGATCTTCGTGTGATTTTTGGGTTTTTGTCTATTAATGAAATAAACATGTTTTTTTTCAGATTTTTTTAATTTCTTATGATTCATAACAACTATCGAAAAAATTGAAATATCGATTTGAAATTTTTAGGAAACGTTCCTTTTACGATCTCATGAAGTTTATTCAAAATGGGCGGAATCGAAGTTTGGGATTTTTTTTTATTTCTAAGTCGTCAAAAACAAAGGTATATTGAACGCCCTCTGGTGACCAAACAGTTCAAGTTTTTGACAAAAAAAAGGATCTCGAAGAGCATAGATAAGAGAAGAAATTCTTATAGGACATTATTTTCAAAAAAGTGTGAGCAACTTACATGTATCGCCGCTTCTTAAAAAGAAGATTAATTTTCTGAATTTTTAAGCACTCAATTTTTTCACGTTTGGTGGTATTCATCCGCTTTAAGTTCTGTGGTTTTTACACTACGTTTCGGGACCTTGCCAAAAACTCGACTCAACGACAAAAGCTACAATTTTTTTGAAAATTAAGCTAAGAGTGCTCTTCCTTTGGAGCCGAATATAGCCAAAGTTATTAATTTTTTCACATAAAAGCAAAGCGCACACAAAAACTTTAATATAATTTACTATTTGCTTCCATGAGATAGCAAAATATCATAAAATCAAACTTAAAAAAAATTTGGTGAAAATCGGAAAACTTAAAAATATCCAATACAACGAAATCGGCACGCTGCCGCTCGGTATTTTTACGTCGGGGAAATAATGTCTATGGGGTCGATTATAGAGGATAAATAGGCCCATCTTTTAGTAAAAACAAATTTTTTGATAGAGCTGATAAAGTTTGTTAAGACCAAAAGTACTCCCTAAGAGTTAAAGAACAAAATCAAGAGAGAGTTTTCGTTTATCCAGGATGAACTATTTAAAATTGAAAATTTGAATTTTTAGCCATGTTCTCAACCAGTGTTTCACGTCCAGCGTGTTGTATCTAAAGGGTTTATCCTAGGCGAACTTAGTAAATACATCGAATAAACGACTATGTTTTCTCTAGAGATTAGTACTACATTCAGCCCGATCGAGTTGCATGCGTAGGTTGGGTTCTAGTCCTCATAGGAGGGTATCGGTACATACGGGGTAAAAACGAATAGGCCGACCAAAACCTCCGTATTTTTGATATAGGGCATAGATTTCAATTTTTTGTCCCGGTCAAGATATTTGGGTAAAGTGGAGTTTAAAGAAAATAACCCATTTGTTATTTTGAAATGTCTATCAATTGAAAACTCGTAAAAGCATCGAGTTGCCGTTGACAAGACCAGCGTAATGCGTGGGTAGAGCGCTGTCAGAATTATGTCAAAAACAATTCTTTGTGTTTTTTTTTGAAATTGGCATAATAAAATTTGATTTTTTTAGCAACGTAGCCACAATTTGAGGTGTAAAACATTACTCAGTTTTGTAAAATATCTTTAAGGAAATATTCGTTGCTATTCGATTACCTTTTTTGAAGCAGAGAAATGCTTGTCTGTAACTGGATATAGGATAGATGTAGTTTTCAGTATAATATGGGCCGAGATATTTTAACAATTTGGGAGGTTTTCAGCATACGGGACCAAATTTTCTAAATTCTGCGTGCTTTTACGGTAATACATATTCAAAATAAGGAATATAAGAATAATAATTCGAATTTCATTATTATAATGTTCGGATAAGTAATAAACACCGACCTACGTATTATTTTGTTTCTCCTAGTGAAACATCGCGGTATAGGAAAAAAAAATGTTTTTCCCTGTGACTTTTGAACTGATTAAATTTTTTAAATAAGGATTGCACAGTTCTATTTATTTATGATGTAATTTATAAAAAAAATAATTTGACATCTGTCAAAAAACTGTTATGTTTTTTTCCGTAACTTCTAAACTACTTAAAATATTTAAACCAGTTTTCACAGTTCCGTGTAACTTTTTGTGGTGTAATTTATTGAAAAATCCCGTTAAAAATTATTAGATAGATTAGATGCCGAAAAATACGTTTTTTTTCAATTCCGTCAGTTTGTCTGTCTGTTTGTTCGTGGCGTAGCTAAAAACTATGTATACAATACTTCAAGTTTTAGCGAAAAATTTGGGGTCATATGGGGGTGACATTTTAACATTTTGGTAAAAATCCAATATGGCGGAGCAAAATGGCGGCCTAATAAAATGTTTAAAAATTGTTACTAAAAAACTATTAATCTAATTTACTTGAAATTTTGCATAAGTATCAGGTGTGACATAGAGATCAACTGGTGAAATTTTAGTTACGAATCTTTATGCCAAAACAAAATGCCGCCCTAATAATTAAATGTTTAGAAAGTCGGTAAATCTACATTTCCTAGAATTAAAACCTTCATTTTATTGAGGAAAATAAGAAGTGTTATAACTGGCTTTTTTGTAGATCATGTAAATAAATTTACAAAAATTATAAAATATTTTTTCTAGCTACTGGGGAAATAGGTGAATATTCGATTTAAAGGAAAAATTGTACGCTTTTGAGCCCAATTTCTAGGTTTCTCTGAGATGATTAAAAATTTAAAAGCATCCGTTTATCCTTGACTTTCGTTGCTGTCAGAAGTGTAACTGATCAAATATTTAAGTAAAAGTTATTTAATTTTAGAGACTTAAAAAGGATTTCTTGGGTATTTTTAAAATTGGCAGCATAAAATTTGAATGTTTTTAAGTGGGTAGCTACAATTTGAAGGATAATACTTTCCATAATTTTATAAAATATCTCTAAGAAAATAAGATGTCATTCTCGATTGCATGCATTACATCGATATCCGTTTAATAAACGTGCTATTCGATTATCGTTTTTGGATCAGTTAGAGCAGTAAAATATTTGTATCTAATTGGATACGGGATAGATGCACTTTTTAGTATATAGTTTGGTACGTTTATATATTTTGTGAGGTTTTTAGGATACGGGCGTAGAGTTTCTAATTTTTTTATGCTGGTATATGTTTAACACACATTGGCATTATAAGTTATAGGTAATCGGTAGGGTTTAATTGATGGATTGAATTTTTGTTCTCGTCACAGAAGTACAGCATATGTTGTTATATACGGGCAGTAGGACATTTTTTTCTTTAGAAATTCTAATTTAAAAGCTGTAATTTTTTTCCTAGTGAATTATTTCGGTATGGAATATGGATTGAAGAGATTTGGATAATAAATTTAGAAAATTTAGTTTTTGCAGCCATGAATTTTTTTATTTTTTGTTCTTTTAAAGCATTTAATTGGGGTTTTCGGATAATAGATTGTAACTAATAATGACGTTTTTTTGAAAAGTTTTAAAAAAATCGATATTTTCCTTGTGTCTTTTGAACTGCTTAAAATTTTTAAATATGGTTTTCACAGATACAATTTTTTATAATGTAATTTAATAAAAAGAAAATTGGACATTTGTCAAAAAAATGGTTGTTTTTTCGTAAATTCTAAACATATTAAAAAATTTTTATGTGGATTATATGATTCCATGTCACTTTTAAAGGCGCAATTGTTTTGAAAAAACATGTTAACAGCTGTCAAAATAAAAGTTTTTCCCGTGACTTCTAAACTATCTGAAATATTTAAATACGGTTTTTACAGTTCCATGTAACTTTTAAAGTCGTTATTTATTTAAAAAAACATGCTGAGTTGTAAAAAAAGTGTTTTTGCTACAACTTCTAAACAACTTAAAACAATTAAAAACGTTTTTCATAGTTCTATGTAGCTTCTTGAGGGACAATTTATTAAAATAATATATTTTGATAGCTGTCAAAAAATGTTTTTCTTTTCCTTATCTTTTGAATTGCTTAAAATGTTTTTTCTTTCACTTTTCAATAGCTCAAAATTTTTAAATACAGTTTTTATTGTTCCTTGTAACTTTTAGTCTCACAATTTTGACAGCTGTGGAAAAAAACCTTTCCTTGTTATTTCTAAACTTTTTCAAATTTTCAGATGTGGTTTTTTATAGTTTGAATTTATATCAGAACAGTATTTTGGCGACTACTAAAAAAAACTAGTTTCTCTAACTTTTGAGCAGTTACTTTTCTTTAAATCAAATTTTTACATATTTTATGAAAATATATTTTTTAATTAAATGCCCATATTTTTAAGTTTCTTATGGACGGCATTTTTCCAAACATTTTGAAAACAGCTAAGGTAGTACCTCTTTTAAAAAAGGGGGATGCACTTGCCCTTAAAAACTATAGGGCAATAGCCATCTTACCTGTACTTAGTAAACTATTAGAACCTATTGTTTATGACCAAATTATAACATTTCTCGGGCGATTTAACATTCTTAAAAACTGTCAACATGGATTTTTTGGTGGCCGTTCTACACATTCTGCGATTTCTGAATTTTTAAACAACGTGTACGAAAAGTTAAATAATGAAAAGAAATGTGTTGGCTTCTTTATGGACCTCAGTAAGGCATTTGACCTGGTTGACCATGGTCTTCTCTTGAAAAAACTTTTTGAGTGTGGTTTGAGGGGTAGGGTGCATGAGTGGTTGCAGTCATATCTGAATGGTCGACATCAAGTTGTTGAAATTGATAAAACTAAATCTTCTGAATTAGACATTACTTGTGGGGTACCTCAAGGATCTGTCCTAGGTCCCCTTTTATTTTTAATATTTATTAATGATATTCCAAATATCTGTAACAACAAGAATCTTACTCTCTTTGCTGATGACAGCAGTTATGTGGTGGTCAGTAATACTTTGCAGGAAGCTATTCGGAAAACTCAAGAAATGCTTCATATATTTTATGAATGGTTTAACGCAAACAAATTGTATTTAAATGTGGATAAAACCAATTTTGTGAGATTTACACCTCGAACTCGCGTTCTCAATGAGTCATATCTAATAAAAATTAATGGTAAGTCAGTACAACAAGTTTCGTGTGTAAAGTTTTTAGGCGTTCACCTGGATAACGGGCTTTGCTGGGACGCACATGTTGATGAACTCTGTAAAAAACTGGCCACTTCATCCTATGCTATCTATAGATTAAAACAGATTTCAACCACGGAAGTTATTTTTTCGTATTACTATGCTCAATTTTACAGCCGCTTAAAATATGGTCTAATTTTTTGGGGTAATTCATCCCCCTTAATTCGAGCATTCAAAATTCAAAAACGAGTGATTCGGACAATTTCTGGAATGTGTTGTTTGGCCACATGTAGACCACTATTTAGGCGATACAGGATACTAACGCTACCCTCGTTGTATATTTATGAGGTGCTTCTATTTGTTAAGAAAAATTTTCAAAAATTCTTACTTTCATAATTACGAAACACGTGGCCGTTTGGATCTTGTATATCCTATTCACTCTCTTAGTGTAGCCCAAAATAATATCTACTATATTGGAGCCAAAATATATAATAAATTACTAGATAATTATAAATTTGTGCTTAAAGAAAATGTGTTTAAAAGAACTGTCAAAGAATATGTAATATCTTAATGTTTTTATAGTGTTCATGAATGTTTAGAATCTTAGGCATATATGTTACACTTTGTATCTTTTAATAATTCTTCTATGTACTCTTTGTCAATGTATACAATTTATATCTAATTTAAACATTTTCTATCCCATTGCTGAAAATATCACAGATAGAGCCATTAATTTGCCTGTATTTTTGTAGGAGACGTGTTTCTAACAGACCAGTTTTTCTGTACCACATTTGGTACCGGATATGTGGTACCGAAATGTCGACCAAATTGCCTTGTACAGCAGGGTTTTCGTTAAATTTTCTCGACTGTCTTCATTGGTAAATGTATCAAACCGATTTATTTGTGATCGGCAAGAAGGGACCCATTCCTTGGACTTATAATATACAGTATTACATTTAAGAAACCAAAGTTCATTGATATCAGAAAAGCTAAATACCATGTATATTTGCATGCGACACTAGAAACAAATTCGTACAAATCGAAAAACTTTTGTTTTGGGAACTTTTTTTTGATATGTACAGAGATATGAAAGATAATGAGGTATGCATTTGTAACCAAAAATCCTGTAGGTTGAGGTTATGTTAATAGTAAAGAGAGTCGAAACCTTACATGACTCAAAAAAAGATATACTTACTCAATCACAAATTTTGTGCAATGAATACACGGTGGAAGCGTAAAGATCAAATAAGCCTGTTGGTGGATTCTCAAGGGTTATTTTCGTTTGACAGTGGAACACGTGCTTATATGGATTGCATTTTTTGCATAGGTGGCTTGCAGCTTTATTTGTTAAATCTTATATGAAAATGGAAAACGAGTACTTATGTATTTGAATTTATAAATAAATATTTACTATACATTTTAGATAACACTTATAGTATATCTAATTTGTATTTTTTACACTCAAACAAACAACACTTAGTTTAAGTGTTATTTTTCGTTACCATGCTTTAGACTTTATTTGAACTTTTGTTTGGTATTTGGAGCAAACTTATGCAAAACGTATCCTTTTTACTGTAAGGTTTGAATCGGATTAAATTAGCGGCCGTTTGTTAATCAAAACATAGCCGTAAAGGTTATGATAATAGAAAAAAAGATGTAGATTAAGCAATATTTGCTTTCGATCTGTGTCATATCCGGCTATTAAATTTAGATTAGTAAAAGGAAAATTATTCTAATTAGGTATGTTAATTATAATTCCAGATTTTAAAATTTTTGACTTTTTGAATATAGGCAAAACCCGCTTTAAAACATTCATCGAAAATCAGAAAAACTGAAATATCTCGAAAACTATAAATATTTTCTGATGAATATAAATTAGGAAAATATGTGCCCTAGGGAGATTAAATGTCAGTTTTATTGAAAGCTATAAGCTGTACGCAAATTTTTAGGAAAAGAAATTTTCTTTTATTTCCAGAGCTATAAATATTTATTTTATTTCTATACAATTTTATCAAAAATGAATATTAATAAAGAGATTATTCAAATTTTTGTTTAAATCAAAAATATACCCTATACTTTAATTTTAATTTCGTAAATAAATAGAATTTTTGGTTACTATTATTATTATTATTATTAAACAACAACTTTTTAAGCATTATCATTTTATTTTAATTCTACCATCTGTCAAAATGTTTTCGTTCGCAACCATTTACGTACCAGTGTCATGGATATGTTAATAGAAAAACACGTGCTACGCCACACGTACAGGAATGCTGCACAATGCAAGCACCCAAAGTCCACAATTTTAGTACCAATTAGGTCGGATTATCACAAGATTTTTTTACTTACAATCTGATAGTTGACTTCAACTCTTTTTACGTATTGCATTAATGGACGTTTGTTAATTAAATGGGGTCGAAAGTAACTGTGTACACAAACACAAAAGACTCTTTTTGCGACCTAACGCTCGTACATGTTGAGAATACAGCAATGGCGATCATGAAAATTATATCGACCATAAATTTAAAAATTCTCCGAAAATGCTAAAAGCTGTAAGATTGCTAGAAATATCTCAAGATAACGAAGTAAGGAGAGGGGAATTTTTTTATTTCATAATCTAACTGGTTACGCCCAATCCTTAATTTTGAAAAATCCAAAAAAGTTTTATTAAAAAAAAAATGTTTTATTGAGAAATTTAACTTTAGTTATTACAAAAAATGAAAAAATGAAAACATTTTATAGAAAATAGGAAAAATCGAAATAAAAAAAACATCAAATTTATTACGTCCCTCCCTCGATCTTCGCTGTGAAGGGCGGGAGGCTTAGAGAAAAAACCAACTGGCTAAAAATAGTAATGGCCCTTTATTGGGAACGACAACCAACTATCATCAGCGATGACTAAGAAAAAATATTACAGAAATTTCGGCACACATTGCGGGTTGAATTGGCATGTCGGTTCTTCTTGTTTGTAAAATCGTTTTCCCCTCTTAGTGACGCCTTAAGCCCCTGCACGACCAAAGTCTAATTATCTATTCTAGGCGCAAAGGGAAGGCATTAGATCTTACTTTCCTTCTGCAAACGTAATATAAGGTTAGTATTTTTTATTAAAATGCTCTATTGCATTTATTACGTGCAGAAATCATTGTATTACCACTACCAGATTAGGACTATTGACAGAGTAGTGGATTGAATACATTAGTTTATAAATATTTTTTAACTTAGTTTTGAGATTCCTTGCTAGTTTTAAAATTTTGAAGAAAGATATTGCTTTCAGAAATAATTCAAACTATGACGAATAATTAACACAATAAGATACCTGCACGCAATTAGAACGAATGCAACAAAGTACTATTAGTATATTAAATATATAAAACTGTCAGGTAAAAAATATTAATATTTTAAACGACTTGTCTATTATTATATGCATATCTTACTTTAATATCAATAAAACATGATTTTAATATTACAAACACAATTTATTTTCGGGTTACAATTTGTATATAAAATAAATTAGGTATGGAAAGGATAACGTTTCTGCTTCTGTGGACTGTGGAATTTTAATTTTCAATCGACATACTATATACAGATTCAAATCTGTCTTATCCTCATGACCATATTATACTTTAGACTTTAAACAAAATATTCAGCAAGACCCATCATCAAACTGCTTGGGAACAAGATAATACCTAGTCAAGTTGTTGGTTATTATAACACATATATTATTCGTGTCGAAACGGAGGCTGTTGATTGAAATGTAAAATTTATATTTGTTCAAAGAAGTTGAATTTTTTTCATTTTCTCTAATAACCAAAGTGGAGATAAAATACTAAGAATAAATATTATTGTAAATATTCATAACTTTCAATTTATAAATAGAACATAACAATACTGTGGACACATGTCTTGATTTATTATAGTACATCTTCATATATGTATGGATGTTAAATCGCTTTCCCGATTTGAGGTTATAAATATATTCTTTTTCATATAAACATAGGTCTAATTGTTTTGTTTTCTAGATATCGGGTAACACCTTGTATTTCGAGAACCAAACTTTTATTTGGGGTATATGTAATAATATATATATATATATATATATATATATATATATATATATATATATATAAAAGATAACTGTTTTTGTGGTTTCTCCACAACTGAAGAGACGAATTGAAGTCGAAAACAAGCAAAGCAATTTCTGTTCCAGGTGAACTGGGTAGTGTAAATGATTTTGCGATTTTAGAAAACGAATCCCGTATAGGGAAACACTTTCATCTCGGAAAAAGGGAGTTTGCAGCTTTCGATCTTTCATGATCTCATCATTAAGACAAAGAAGTCTTAGAGCTAATTTACCCAATTACTTTTTTCAACATTTAAAATATAGTACTTATATATATATATATATATATATATATATATATATATATATATATATATATAAGTACTATATTTTAAATGTTGAAAAAAGTAATTGGGTATTCTATTGGTTTCCCCATGTATTTTATATAAGATATGGGTAAAGTTTAACACCCTATATCTATGAAACTAGTCATAAGCATCAGTTCTGTATGTAAGGACTAATCAGAAGGATCCAGATATATAACATACTAAAATCTCATAAAATTTGACAGTTCACCAAAAATCTATAAGCGAGGTCCTTTAGCTTTTTACACCCTTTAAAAAAACTTAATTTTGATTATTTTTTTAAAGAACTGTTTCATGTCTTTAGATTAACCCTACATAAAGGAAAAAATTATATTTTTTTCGTCCCATCCTTCTGGGGGCTACCCTATATAAAACAATGGTTTTACTGATATACTTAGTTTTGTATACCAACTACACTTATTCAAAAAAAATTGTATGTAGAAGTGATTTAAACACCCAACACAATTTTGATCATACCACATACCCGTCAAAGAAAATTATTAAAAAAGGCCTAACGTGTTGGTTAGCCCAATATGGGCTTTTTTCGCGAATAAATTGATTTTTTTTGACTTTCTACCTAGACAAGATTTTTCACGATGATTTTTACAAAAGTTATTTGGCCGCCATTTCGTTTCGCTATCTTAAATTGAAACCCATATTATCAGTCTTTACCTATTGCGATAGTCCGCAGATATTTCCCAGATAGTAACTTTCTAAATGATTTTCGTTAACGATCCTCTTTTTGTTATGTTACAAGTGGTGTATTATTTGGGGTTAGGATCAAGTAAACAAAAAACTTTTTTAAATTGTCGACGTTTCGCAACTTTATTGTTGCATCCTCAGGACACAAAGATTTTTATATCCTGCATGAAACCCATATTACTCTTCACCTACTCCTTTGGTTCGCAGATATTTTCTAACCGCAAATAATACACTCTAACATAACAACAAGAAAATCGTTAACGAAAACCATTTAGAATCTTAATATCTGGGAAATATCTGTGAACCAAGGCACGCAGTAGGTAAAGACTGATAATATTGGTTTCATGCGGGATATAAAATCTATGTGTCCTGAGGATGCGACAATAAAGTTGCGGAACGTCGACAACTTAAAAAGAGAGTTTTGTTTTTTTATTGGATCCTAAACCTAAATAATACACCACTCTAACATAAATACAAGATGATCGTTAACAAAGGCCATTTAGAAACTTAATACCAGGGAAATAACTACGGACCAAGGTAGTAGGTAAAGACTGATAATATGGGTTTCATGTAGGATGTAGAATCTATATATGTGTTCTGAGGATGCAATAATGCAGTAGCGAAACTTATATACTGGGAAATACCTGCGGACCAGCGCAGTAGGTTAAGACTGATAATGTGGGTTTCATGCAGGATATAGAATATATGTGTCCTGAGGATGCCACAATAAAGTTGCGAAACGTCGACAATTTAAAAGGTCCTTTGTTTTTGACTGGATCCTAAGGCGAAATAATTCACTAGTCTAACATAACAACAAGAAGATCGTTAACGAAACTTAATATCTGGGAAATATCTGCGGGCCAACGGAGTAGGTAAAAACTCATAATATGGGTTTTACGCAGGATATAGAATTTATATATGTATCTTGAGGATGCAGTAATAAAGTTAGGAAACGTTGACAATTTAAAAATACACTTCTGTTTTTTTTACTGGATTCTAACTTTAAATAATACACCACTCTAACATAACAACAAGAGGTTTGTTAACGAAAACCATTTAGAAACTTGATATCTGGGAAATGTATGCGGACCAACGGAGTAGGTAAAAACTGATAATATGGGTTTCATGGAGGATATACGTGTGTCCTGAGGATGTAAGAATAAAGTTGGGAAACACCGACAATTTAAAAAAAGACTTGTTTTTTTTTTACTGAATTTTAACCCGAAATAATACACCACTCTAATAGTTTTTTTAATATAGTACCAGGTCATCCCCATATGACTTTAATTTTTGGTCAAAATTTGAAGTCAATCGGATAAGTAGTATATAAGCTATGTCGCGCACTGATAGACAAATAGACAGACTGACAGACGGACCGACGGAATTGTTAAAACATATTTTTTAGCATCTAAGGACGCTAAACCGTGAAGATATGTAAAACCCGAAAGGGTTGATTCCTATACCACAATTAGTTATGGCACACGATTTGAAATCAATCCATTAAGTAGCTTTTTCTGGCGGGGCTGAATTTTTAAATATTTTATTATGCCACCATTTTGTTCCGCCATCTTGGGTTCGTACCAAAATTTCGCTAGTTGATTCCAAATAATACTTGATGTTTATGCAAAATTTGAAGTAAATTGGATAGTGTTTTTTTCATAATAATTTTTTTAACATTTCATTAGGCCGCCATTTTGTTTTGCCCTACTGGATTTTTAACAAAATATTACCAGATCATCCCCATATGACTCTTAATTTTTGGTCAAAATTTGAAGCCAATCGGGTTAGTTTTTAAGCTATGCGGCAAACTGACAGCCAGACAGATAGACCGACAGACGGACCGACGGAATTGCTAAAACATATTTTTTGGCATCTAGGGACTCTTAAACGTAAATATATGTATAACCTGAGGGGGTGATTTTTTCCACGATTACAAAAATTTTATTTGGTTGCCATTTTGTTCGGCCATCTTGAATTGGTACCACAATTTTACTAGTTGACCCCTATACCACAATTAGCTATGGTACACAATTTGAAATTAATCCAGTACGAAAATGTTACCAGTTGATTCCAGCATAAAACTTGATGTTTTTTTGCAAAATTTTAGATAAATTGGTATTAAAAGTAGTTCTTTAATAATATTTTTTCCCATTTCACTAGGCCGCCATTTTGTTTCGTCATATTTGATTTTTACCAAATATTACCAGGTCGTCCCCATAAGACCTTTAATTTTTGACCAAAGTTTGAAGTCAATCGGGTAAGTAGATTTTTAGCTACGCCGCGAAAAGACAGAGAGATAGACAGACAGACAGACAGGCCGACGGAATTGAGAAAACATGTTTTTCGTCATCTAGAGACCCTGAAACGTGAAAATCTGAAAGAATCTCGGAGGTTGATTTTTTCACGATTGCAATACTTCCCTTTTACGAAGGAAGTAAAACTTGGTTGTTTGGCACCAAAACAGTCGCAAATCTTATTAACAAGGAAGACTTGCTGCCATTTGAAAAACGAATCTATAATTCCAAGGAACTTGAGAACCTCATTGTTGTTTATAAAAATTGTATTAAAATTGGATTTGTTTGCTCTGGTTAAGGAAAATGCTATATAACTTGGTTTTACAATGTTTATGAAAATCTCCACTCCAATATTTTAGATAAAAGCCAACATGGTATCATCCGCATCCGTATTTAATTCTAATACATGGATTAATGCAGGTGCAAAATAATAAGGTTCCAGCACTATAACTTGAGGAATGAAAATTTAAATGTTTTGATTTTCACTTAGAATGTTGTTGATTTGTGCATAATATCTTATGTACTGTACCCTTCAATGAAACAAAAGTGGTTCTGGAATAGAATAAATATAATTGATTTTTCGAACAAGGGTTAATCGGTCTTAGAGGTATTTTTCATACATTTAGCAACATGAGAAATTAACTTTATTTGGACGCTTATTTCGTATTGTAGTTGTACCCGATTTATGTATTGACGTGAATATTGGTATTTTGTATAATGATGAAATAATATCCGATCCCAAAATGAGATTTACAGAATATAGCAAATGTTCCAATATTTCTAAACGTATTTGTTTTATTATTATAAAATACTAACATTAGTCATGTCATCAACAATAAAGGGCGCGAAATCGAGGTCGTTACATTTTCTTTTATGGGTTTTAGTATCTCGCTTTACTCGCTACTAAAAATGTAATATGACCTATTTATTTTTTTATAGTATATGACATAATTGACAAAATAAAATTTTAAACGCTTTGTGATGTATTTATTAAGTAAAGGCTAAAAACGAATATCATGATAATTATTTAACCAATTATAATGTACTTAATGATTTTTTAAGTACCTATCCCTTCTCTATATAATTTAAAACTAATAAATGAAAAATAATTCACACAGTACGATATCCGGGCGAAATTAACTCGGAAAGTAGAACCACTTCAAAATAAACTGCTGGACAGAATAAATGCATCAAACAATATTTTTGTTGAAATTTAAAGTTAATAATTTCAAAATGCAAAAATTATTTTTAGCATGTGATTACGCAATTTTTCTAGTTTCTTTTCTTCAAACCACTCTTTACTTTCCCCGACTACCATATTATACAAAGTGTTATGTTAAAACTTGATTTTTTAGCAAAAGTGTGTCCTTTCTGAGAATCTGAGATACATTTTTCTTGAATTTTCTTTTCATTTTAAAATGACTCAAGGACAAATACAAGAAACTTATTTCCCCAATTTTGCCTATCTTTGTTTGGTTTCCGAATACCGTGCAAATTAATTACTAGCCGTTTTTTTGCAGAAACGCATTCACCTAAGTGAATTTGAGACAGAAGTGAAGCCGCTAAAATAAGTAATACAAAGATAATATACAGGGAGGGGCAAAGCCTAACGATCAGGAAATTAATAAAAGATTATTACTTTTCCGAATCTCTCAGTATTAGTCTACGAGTGTGCGTAAATAATTCAAATTTATTGTTTCCCATACCAGTGTTGGGTAAAGAGGACACTTTTTCCGAAACGGGTTTTTTTATTTTATTGCTAGCTGCACTAGTCACGACATAAATGGCTCACCTTTTAAACTTGTTTTTTTTTGCTATTATGGAGGATCGGTTGACTAAACCGAATTTTGTAATTTAATTTTGGTCCACTTGTGAGATTATTAAGTAAGTACTTTATATATAAGGCGCCATCTGGAATTCTTAATTGTTAACCAAAACTTCAAAATCGGTCAATTCGGAAAAATTCGAATATTAATTTTAAATGAAATCATTGGAACTAGACCATAAATGGCACCCGTAATTGCTAAACCTATCAGACTGATATGTCTAGATAGACTGATGATATAATACTAGGCCATATCTTGGCTAAAACCCCTAAAAATTTCACATTTGAGGCTTAAACGGTTTCAAAGTTACGAATTTTTTTTATTCGAAAGATAAGTTGAGACTTTCGTGGACGATTGTGCACTTATGCGCCCCCTTAAAAAAATTAACGCACAGCTAGCCCATGTAATTGGCTTCGATTTCCGTAATTATGGATTTTTTGTAGCATTTTTTGGTAAATTTCCATCAAAATCGCATAGGCTTTGGTACCAGCTGTCTGTGCCAAGATTAAAAGTATAAAAAGCAAATATGACGTTTCTGTGGTGAATTTTTCTGAATTTCCGAGATTCCAGCCGGCAGAGAGTCGAAACACGGAATTCAAATTTTTTTTACGAATCGTATTAGCTTTTAGCCGAGATTTTTAAACGATTTCTATATGAAATTTCGTTATAAATGCGTGTCAAGACTTTTACAATACTTCTATAATAATCTATAGGATGACTTTCATATTCCCTGTAATATTAATGACAATTATTATAACATCACACTATTTCAAGAATAAATAAGTGGGATACGTGTTGTAAATGAAAACGATGTAATTTTATTCTTTTCCCTATTAGAGTTTTTAGGGGTTATACCCTTAACCTTAATACCTAATTTTAAGGAATTTATAAACTGATAATGAAAATGTAAGTAATGTGCTGGTAAGAAATTAACAGAAAATATTATTAAGAGAAGCCAAATGCTGAGTAAATAAAATAAAAAAAGCCCCCCTTTTTAAATTAATTCCGAAACTTAATGTTATAATGCATGCTAAATATATGTATTGAATTGCAGATCGTTAACAAAATAAATTTAACGTTACAATCGGTTCAAAATAGCCCTTGGATGTAACAATTTGCTCTTTTTGTTAGGTACTTAACCTGGCTAATAAACTCTTACCCCCGTATTCACTAAAAAGGTTTAAGTGTTAGACCAGGCTAGTTGCCATGGTATTTAAAACTTTATAGCCGGTTGCACAAAATTTAATTGCTGTTTAGAATATTTAACCGAACTTTCGGATTTGACAAGCTGCTTATAGAAATCTAGGCACTCGCTGTCAAATTTGACATTTCGTTAAACATTCTAAACTTTAATTGAGCTTTCTGCAACCGGCCGTTAGTTCGCCAGTGATGTTTCGCTTATGTCACTGTCATTTTGTAATTGTGATATTTAGAAAAATTATTTGTTGAGTTGTTAAAAATGTCATCTTAAATCTGTAACTGTCAAGTTAGACTGGTCTAAATTTAAACCTCTTTAGTGAATACGGGTATAAATGGTTTTTTTGTCATAACAAAAACTACTTCTAAATTCTATGCAATTGAATGTTAAAAAGTATATCCGTCAAATTTTATTATAAGAAGGTACAAAGAAACCTAAAACTGTTCATTTTTCTGAAAACTGATATAAAAAAGTAAATGTCAAGTTGGAAAAGCAGTACATAACCAATTTAAAATAAAGGTATCGTGAAAGCTCTGATAACCGAGTTGGTTTATGTACCACGCTATGTTTAAGATGTATGGCGGTCAGTCCCAAACAGGTGCAATGTTTTTTTTTGAGTTTTTTTTAAATTTAAGCATATATTTATTTATTCGGAAATTTATTTAATAAATAGAGAAGTTGATATTTTAAATTGATTTAGAAATTAGAAAAGAATTTATTACTTTGCTAGTAAAAGTATTCTAAATATAAAAAAAAACACCCTGCGAGATTTTTTCAGATGTTTACGTTTCAGAAATCCTGTCCCTAGATGCCCAAAAATGGGGGTGTATTTCTTAATTCTGTCGGTCTGTCTGTCTGTTCGCGGTATAGCTAAAAAAATACTTACCCCATTGACTTCAGATTTTGGTCAAAAATTAAGGGTTATATGGGGATGACCTGGTAATATTTTGGTAAAAAATCTAATGCGCAAAAAACATTTAAAAATTCAGCTTGAAAAAAGCTACTTAATGGACTGGTGTCATAACTAATTGTGGTATAGAAGTGAACTAGTAAAACTGTGGAACTAATTCCAGATTTCGGTACAAAATGGCGGAAAAATAAAACGTTTTTAATCGTGAAAAATCGCCCTCTCAGGTTTTACATATATTCACGTTTTCCTAGATGCCAAAAAATATGTTTTATTAATTCCGTCCGTTTGTCTGTCTGTCTGTCAGTTCGCGACATAGCTTAAAAAATACTTATCAGATCTACTCCATATTTCAGTCAAAAATTAAGGGGTCATATGGAGATGACCTGGTAGTATTTTGGTAAAAATCCAATATATCGGAACAAGATGGCGGCCTAGTGAAATATTGAAAAAATTAATTATCCAATTTACCTCAAATTTTGCAGAAAAATCAAGTGTTACCTAAGAATGAACTGGTAATATTATATCTTATGAATATAAGATAGCAAAACAAAAAGGCGACTTAGTAAAATATTTAAAAAATAAGCCTGAAAAAACTTTTAGATTAGATTAATTCCAAATTTTATGCACGCATTAAGTGTTATATAGAGATAAACTGGTAAAGTTGTGATACGAATTTAAGACGGCGAAACAAAATGGCGATCAAATAAAATATTTTAAAAATATTTTGCAGAAAAATTAAATTTGATATATGGATAAACCGACACGAAGTCAACATGACGTAACAAAATGGCGGTGTGTGTCAATGTAAAAACTATTTATTAAATTTTTTTTAACTTATGCCCAAAAATGGAATGTGGCATAGGTAGAAACTGGTAAAGAATTGGTAGGAATCCAATATGATGGAACAAAAGGACGAGTAATAAAAACGTTTGAAAAGACAGTATATATATATATATATATATATATATATATATATATATATATATATATATATATATATATCTTACTAAATGATTATGTACTGAACTAGATTGGGTCACACTGCACTATTCCTAATAAAAGGAAAGATTCATAATGAGGGAAGTTCCGGGTAAAGAAAAGTTACCGATTTTTACTTCCCTCGTAAAAAGGAAGTACCGTAATCGCTTGTTACGTTTCAGGGTCCCTAGATACCGACATGTTTTCTGAATACCGTCGGTCTGTCTGTCTGTTCGCGGCATAGCTAAAAAACTTATTACCCGATTGACTTCAAATTTTAGTCAAAAATTAAGGGTCACATGGGAATGACCTGGTAAAAATCCAATATGCAGAAAGAAAATGACAACCTAGTGAAATGTTAAAAAAAATCATTACTAAAAATTACTTACTCAATTTATATGAAAAACTACTTAGTGGATTGATTTCAAATTGTATGTCAAAACTAATTGTGGTATAGAAGTGAACTAGTAAAATTGGTGTGTTAATTCAAGAGGGCGGAATAAAATGGCGACCCAAAAAATATGTTTTAGATCGTAAAAAAATCACCCTTTTAGATTCTACATATCTTCACGTTTTAGCGTCATTAGATGCCAAAAAATAAGTTTTATCAATTCGTCGGTCTGTCTGTCAGTTCGGCATAGCTTAAAAAGTACTTACCAGATTCACTTCAAATTTTGAGTCAAGAATTAAGGGTCATATGGGGATGACCTGGTAATAGTTTAGTAAAAACCTAAAGTGTCGGAATAACATGGCGGCCTAGTAAAACGGTAAAAATATATTATTAAATAAACTAATTATCCAATTTACCTCAAATTTTGCACAAAAATCGAGTGTTATATAGGAATGAACTGGTAATAGTTTCGTATGAATCCAACATAGCAAAACAAAATGGCGGCGTAATAAAAAATTTAAAAAATCAGCCTGAAAAACTACTTATTAGATTAATTTCCTAATTTTGTGTAAGCACTAAGTGTAATATAGTAAAAAACTGGTAAAGTTGTGGTAGGACTTCAAGATGGCGAAATAAAATGTCGGCTAAATAAAATTTTAAAAAATGAACGTAAAAAATCTTATTCAATTGACAATCTTGCAGAAATATGAAATGTGATATAGGGATAAACTGGTACGAATTCAACATGACTTCACAAAACGACGGTGTGTGTCAATGTAAAAACTACTTATTGAATTTAATACCAAGTGTGGCATAGGTAGAAACTGGTCAAATATTGGTAGAAGTCCGATATGATGGAACAAAATGGCGCCCAATAAAAATGTTTAAAAAGACAGTTACCCCCGTATTCACAAAAAAGGTTTAAAGAGTTAGACCAGATCTAATCCATTTGGTAACGAAAACTGTTAGTTTACCAGTTGTGTTTTGCTTATGTCACTGTCATTTTGTAATTCATACATTTAGAAAAATTATTTGTTCAGTTGGTGCTTATGTCATTTTAAACGTATAAGTGTCAAGTTAGACCTGGTCTAAATTATACCTCTTTAACGAATACGAGGGTATATGTTTGTTACTAAATGACTAAGTACTGAACTAAACTGGGTTACACTTCATTTATTCCTAATAAAAGGGAACCGAGGGAAGTTCCGGGCAAAGGAAATTTACCGATTTTTTTACTAGGTTATGATTTGAAAACCGTAATATTTTGGTTGATTTTAGTTTACACCGTAAACATAATATAAGTATTTAAAAATTTTGGTCAAATGCAGTTGGAACTAATTTTATATAAAAAGATATTTTTTTTACTATACTGTCCTACGAAGATGAAATACTCCCCTTTTACATCAAATTTGTTTTACTTTTTTTAATATATAAATACAT
This sequence comes from Kuschelorhynchus macadamiae, assembly GCA_030620095.1. Lineage (NCBI taxonomy): Eukaryota > Metazoa > Arthropoda > Insecta > Coleoptera > Curculionidae > Kuschelorhynchus > Kuschelorhynchus macadamiae. The sequence goes on along the minus strand of JAUTXW010000278.1, from coordinate 1,665,942 downwards.
TTTTTATATTCTACAGGGTAATTCTAGGGAAGCAGTCCCCAAAAACCGAAAATATATTATTTAAGTGGATGGTTTAGAAAAAACATTTTTGGTTTTTACTAAATAGGATGACCGTAGGGGATAAAAAAAATATGTGACGTTAGTTGCAAATATTACAAACAACAACAACCATTTTTAACTGTAAAATGCAAATTTATTATCTTGTCAACTCTTAGTATAGGGTTATTTTAATGGGGCGAAATAGCTCCAAAAAAACAAAAATAAATTTTAATTTGTTTAAGCTTAAGAAAGGCGTCAGATTTGTCTAATTTTTTAAATTTCTTTTCAACTAGCAAGAGCAATCCCAACGGCCCAATTCATATATATATATATATATATATATATATATATATATATATATATATATATAACATACCATACCAAATAAACTCATAGTTAGTGCTATAAAAGGCAAATAGAATATTTTAAAACATTTTACAACTCTAACTCAGGTTGAATTCTTAGATGCCTTAAATCGTGTAATATCAAATAATTTTTTCAATACAAAAACCAATTTTATCAACAACTTGGTTGATATGCTATGGGCTCACCTATTTGCTATACAATCGCACAAATAGTTATGGAATACCTAGAAGAGGAAGTTCTCTAAAAATTGAATTTTATGATTGTCTAGCATCAGTTCCATAAAATAAAATAAAAGAACTACTTTTAGCATTCAATAATTTCTATCCGAAACTTTAGTTCATCCTTGAAGTTGAAACAGAAAACAAAATAAATTCTATTGATCTTACTATAATTAGACAAAAAGAAAATAATTTAAATGGTTAAAAAATAATTTACAAACGACACTAGGTCTGGACGATATCTTAATTTCAATGCTCACCATTCACACAAACAAAAAATAACTGTTGTGATTGGTCTAGCTGACCTTGCCATATATTAAACATCACCAGGATACCGTCCTGAAACCCTTAATAAAGTTATAGAGACCTTGATTGGTAATCATTTTCCGGAAAAACTGATAAAAAAATTGTCAAACAAGGGACTTATATCTGTTATAACAATTAAAACAAAAACGTAAGACGAGATAATGCGCAAAAAATACATTGCCATTCCATACACATCTCAATTATCTCAAAAATTAAAACATATCTTAGGAAAATATGACATAATTGTGTGTCATAAAACCCAAAACCTAATAGGCTCCCTATTTACAAAATTAAAAACTAAAATTCCTAAAAATAAGAAATCCAATCTCGCTTATGAAATTCCTTGTTTTAATTGCCGTATGAAATATATTGGTATGACAACCCAACTTTTAGAAAATAGAATAAAAGGACATAAATGAACAAAGAATGCATCCACTGCATTACACAAATATAAAAAAAGCACAAAACACGAATTTAATTTTTCTCAAACCAAAATCATACATGAAGATAACCTGTACCAAAGATTAATTATTAAAGAAATTATTCATATAAAAAGGAAAAGGCCGTAAAAGACAAACAAGTCATACAAAATTTAAGTCAAATATACCACAATTTGATAGTTTTCACTCCGTCTAAGCCATTATTTTTAAAATGTAGTATATAATCGTGAATGTCTGAAAATGAAAAGAACACTTTTGTACCTACAACTGAGACACACTGGCAAATCACTAACTTGTTGCCTATTAATAAAATATATAAAACAAACGACATGAATTTTTCGAGGTACGTAACCTTATTTTATTAATCTTGTAAATAGTTTAACATTTTCAATTAGTTTTAAAAACTTGTAGATGTCTTGTTATAATTTGACAACCAAATGTTTTTTTTTTATAAATTATTTGTAGATAGCAAAGAAAAGCTTTATTTATATATATAAAAAAATCAAGGAATGTATTTGTATTTGATTTTACATATAAACCTATACCCAAGAAAGAAGTCCAATATATATATATATATATATATATATATATATATATATATATATATATATATATATAAAAATTTCAATTTCTGTGTTTTTGGTCGTAAAAAGTTATAGATCTAACGGTATGGATTAATCCTTCACCATTTTGTCGAGAACCGACCAAAACATGACGCTATGTTTGTTTCTAGGGCCAAGGTGTATATATATATATATATATATATATATATATATATATATATATATATATATATATATATATATATATATATATATATATATATATATATATATATATATATATATATATATATATATATATATATATATATATATATATATATATATATATATATATATATATATATATATATATATATATATATATATATATATATATATATATATATATATATATATATATATATATATATATATATATATATATATATATATTGTAGATTTTTGGTTCTGAACCCTTTTTATATATATATATTCTAAGTTTGTTTTTTCTTGGGTATTTGTGGTTCAAGATGAAATGTGTCGAACAAATAATTTTAATGAATGTTGACGGACCATTTTTGTTTTTAAATGTGTTCGTTGTAAGTGTAATTTGTGTAGAAGTTTGTGGTATATAATAGAAAAAAACGAAAGTTCCTTCTTTCGACACAAAAAAATATTACTGATGAAGACCAACCCTGAATGGTTGAAACGTCTAACTAAAAAAGAGCAACATCAACATTAAGAAAAATGAATTAAATTTGTTTAATTTCATCTTGAACCACAAATACTCAAGAAAAAACAAAATTAGTAAATACACAGCAATATTTCAACCCTATCCGCCTAATATCATTTACTGACTTACTGTACTAAATTCACAATCATGTAAATCGCTTATTCAAAGTGCGTACCGTAAAATTGAGAATATGATGGAAAGATGTGTTTTAAATTTCTGTCTTTAAATATGTGTGTTTTGTCGAAACGAAACATTTATTTGCCAAACGTAGCATACCTAATATTATTATATTATGACATATATATTATGCCTTCTCTAAAAAAAATGTTTTAGATTTTATATTATTAATATGAAAAAACTACTTATTAGATTAATTCCAAATTGTACTCACTCATTAAGTATTATATAGTAAAGTTGTGATACGAAAAATTAAATGTGATATAGGGATAAACCCACACGAATTCAACATGACGTAACAAAATAGCGGAGTGCGCCGATGGAAAAACTACTTATCATTTATTTTACATTATGCTCAAAAATCAAATGTGGCTTAGGTAGAAACTAGTAAAATATTGGTAGGAATCCAATATACCAATATTATCCAATATGAAGCAACAAGTAGTAGTAGTATATATACCTCATCTGAGAACATACTTTTTAGAAAATCTTTATACTTGATTGACTGTGATATTCAAAATATATGGATTACTACAGGCTTCTATACCAAGCTGCACGTAAAACATTTTGTGATATACACTTAAAAATAAAGATATAATATCAAGGATTTATATTCCAAATCATATCAGTGGTTTCTACATCTTTGTTAGATTTATAATTGTTGTTAAAAATCTATGCAAAAAAAAACGCAAATTGTTTTTGCTCATAAACAATAGTTTTTTTTAAGTTACATATTGCGAAATATCAACCAATTTATTTCATTATATAAAGCTATACATCAACCCAATAATAATAAAAAAGTTAATCGGGTATACTTATTTATGGAGCAAGATTTCTCTTACTATACGTGTCCCTTCTGAACAAGCGGCATACTTTTAATTCGGTCCTCGTAATTTAACCATATGTAAATATCCTGCAACGGAAAATTAAACAACACACTCGCAGTTGCTTAGTTCTGTAATGCATAGTGTATTTTATTTTAATCCCGTCGTTCCGAGTTATTTGATAAATAATGATAACGAACCAGTCGTTGAACACATTTCATAGCATGCACAATACAACAGAATCTAAGTTAGTGCTTCTTTCGTTTCAGTTTCTCCGGTTTCTGGACCCGCAGGACCATCGATGAGGAAGATTCCTCTCCTTGGATCTTCCGCGTGGTCGACAAGGTCACGATATTACCACCAAATAAGACGGTACCATTTGCCGATATCGAAGTGCTGCAGAACTTCTCTTCATGTACCGAAAATAGGTTTGAGACGTCTCAAGAAAAAATATGTGAAGACCTTCGAGAGATAGTCAAGAATAAGGCCGAAAAACACAAGAACTATTTTAGAAGCTTAATAGGTTCCAGTACGGGTGAACAGGTAACTTCGCAATTTACTATACAGATGGCGGATGAAGTACCGTCTTACAGCGGACTCGTATTTGAAACCGGTGTGGCTGTTGACTCTGAATCAAGCGCGAAGAGTAAAAGTGCGACAATAATAACAAACTCAGGTAACACAAAAGGGTTTGGAAATAAAAGGCAACGTCGGCAAGGCGTTTATAAACGGCAAGCCCTTCAAAGTGACACTCAAGATGAAATAATATTTAAAAGTGTTAGACAGTTGCGCGAGAAATATCTCGCAATGCTGGTCAAGAATAACAAGAACTTAAGTGAGGCATCACTAGAACTGGAAGCCCTAAAGATAAAAGAAAAGTCCAACGATAAAAATCTACTAGTTCCACCGCACAGTGATTATTGCAGCTCTTCTGCTTCGGGGGCAAGTGACGATGAACGCGAGAAAAACAATTGGCATAGAAAATATAAAATTACAAGGTGTGGTAGTTCCGACTCAGCAATGGGTCAAAGCGATGAAGAACTTCAGCCAGCCGATAAAGAACTTCAGCCAACCGATAAAGAGATTAAAGACTGCAATATCCAAGACTTGCACCAATATCCTATAAGTCCGTATAGTCCAAGAGGGTCCATAGATCATTCAAACGTGCCAAGTAAGATCATTATTGAAGCTCAAACGGTGTTATACCCGGTCGATCGGAAGTGCAGTGTGGAATACGTAAGTGAAGATACCGATTTTAATGCTAACGATAGCAGGAGACAAAGTTGCTTTACTGACGATGGTGACGACGCGTCTCGATATCGGTACTGGCGGACACCGTCGGTAGTGGTCAGTGATTATTCGGATGATGTTATGGGATTAACTCTTGAAGATATTGAATATATCAGGAGTCATCGCAAAGAAACTTCTTCGAGTCCTGAGTCGAGTTTATATAGTTCATGTAGCAACTTGAACTATTGCGGGTCTACAATTAGTGGTATCGATTCGGAATACGTATTAACTAAACCCTATAGGAAATCTTCGAACTGCTCGACATGTTCCACATTAAGTGGGGATGAAGATCAAGATGCTGCATATGATACTACCTCTACGGATTTTACACTACGTCCACGAAAAACTCTGGAGGTAAGGCTATAAAATAATTATTTTGTTGCACTAAAATAAACTTAAAAACTGGCTATACTAAAATGACAAAAAAAGTCAGTGATTTATTTTTATTGAGTATGAATTCATGCTAATATGTTGTAAAACATCAGATATGGGATTATCGTATTAGTATCGCGCTTTTTTACCTTTTTGACAGTTTTTATTATAGTTTGTAAATATGTTTTTTTTTGATTTATTAAAACATGTTTAGCTGCATCCTTAATTAAAAATCATGGATTTTTTTGTAATATAAAAAAAGTGTTTGTTACTTACCTCTTATATGAAACGGGTTTATAAACGTATTTAAAATCCACTGAGCTAAAAAAAACACTTTTAAATAATGACAGAAGCAGCAAGTACTTAATTAAATTGCCGTAGAGAGAGGGGGGGAGGGTCACATCATAAGCAATACTAACAAAAATTTAACACGATAGCTAAAAATAGTCTTTAATAAAAACATTTTGGGAACTACATAGGTGTGGGTTATTATTTTATTTTATTATGTGTAGGTAATTTTGTCAATTTACTGAAATTATTGATATTTTTGATACTTTGCTACACATTAACGAAAATTAGATGATGACACTTTAAAGGTCCATAACAGTTTTTTTTGCAAGTATGACCGGATTAGTAGTATGCCAGATACCACGAATCAGTAAACGACTTCTGCATTTTTTAACTATAATAGCGTGGTCATATCTACTTTTCTTTTTCAATTTTTGCTACTAAAGTCTCGTTATTTAAATGGGACACCCTACATATTTTTGCTTATTTTGATTTATTATGACATTCCAAATTCCACTATTTGTCTTGATGTTTTTATATTATGGATAATAGGTGACTACATATTGTTTGGTCTTAAAGTATATTTAGGCTGATTTAAAATTGCATCTTATGTGTGGTCTCAATTATTCCCAAAAATATCTTTTTGATTAGCCACCCTTTTACCATTAAAATAAATAAAGTTTAGTGATTTTAAAAGGGAAAATATTACTTTTCAGGTTATTTGAACGTACATTAATCAATTTTGCTAAAGCATAGCAGTCTAGATTATAAAATAAAAAACGGCTTTGCATATCAGAATGACATAACACATGGTCCTATTTATAATAAATATATATAGGGTGGTGCACCCCATACCTGGAGGTATCTAGTTGCTAAACGGTCCCCTTTTTATATAACTTGAAGAGTAATATTTCGATCAGAGATAGCTAAAAACTAAAATTATTTAGAGTTGTAGGAGGGCTAATTTTCGAATTATTTTATTTTTTTTAGATATCGATTTTAAAAAAACTGAATAACAAACTGTAACTTAAAAAGAAGTTGATCTCTCAGCATTAAGGTCTTTTGTCATTCAATGGTGGACAACAATGAGTAGAATAATGGTCCAAAATCCAATTCAATTGAAAATTAGTGACAATTTTTCCGAAATCGGAACTAAGTTAAAAATTTCAAATGTAACCTTGTATATTATTTTAGACAGTTTGCTAGAGCTTAGAATTAACTTTTTAATGATATTTCACAAGTTATATTTTTCTTCAAACAGGCGGACCAAGAAGACGGTCGTTTTCCGATACCGAAATTTTTGTTAAACGAATTATTAAACTGGTAAACAAAATGGAGTTTCCATTGGATTTTAATCAAATTTAAAATCAAACTTTTAATTTATTATAAAATGGGATAAGTTTAAATTTTTGTTTAAAATGTTCTCAAATATTTTAAACACAAAGTTGTATTAATTAAATATTAGTATTAAAGTATATCTTATAAGCTATATACACAAAACTGCATAACAAACCGTATTTTCGCAATTTGTTTTAGAAAGAATTGACTAAATTTTGTCGATATACATTTTGTATAATACATACATAAAACGCACACAAATATTATTAATCGGTAAATTTTGGAATATTTTTCTATTTTTCAAGAATTTTTTTGTATTATTTTGACTTTTTATGTTTTTTATTGTCTTATTTTAAGAAGTCGAGAAAAATCACAAGTAGAATTAATTTTATTTCACCGGTAGATACGGTGCAGTAAGCTGACTAAACTATGACAAGTAGGCCTTGGAAACAATTTATTTGGGATGCCATTATAATTTTTATTAGATTTAACCAGAAACGTCAAAAGTACGGTTTTGTATTGACATTTCTGATAACTTTTGTTACATTTTTACACTGAGAGATGGTTCTAGTTAGTTTTAAAAATAAATATTATGGTTTATTCAAGAGACCATCAAATTGACATGCTCTTTTTATTTTTTATCTTTATGGAGAATGTCGTAAAAGTTCCAGATACGCCGAAAAATTATACCTCGACCTTCTTTCCGGATCGTGACGCTCCCTCATATGCATATTATCCTTGGCTAGTACATCGTTTAAAACATGGAAATAATGGCGGTGTTCATGTTAATGGCAACGGAGGTTTCATAGTAAGCGAAGAAGTTGAAACAAACGGTTTACCGTACACCGAACATAACCAGGGGCGTGCGGTGAAATTTTAAGAAAGGGAAGCAATTTTTAAAAACTTACCTATTTGTAATGTAATTCGATTCTTCGATCATTTTTTGCAAATTTGTCAATGACGTAATCATAGAAACGTCGATGCTCCGACATATTTTGGAGAAGTATATTTTCAATGGAGAACAGCGATGTATGCGAAAGTCTCTCCTGCCCCGTTGAATTTCTCACGAAATTTTTTATATGTTTAAGTGTTGAAAATTGCGTTCTACTGATGAATTTGTGGCAGGTATTGTCAATACTAATTCACACAATTTCGACACTTCGGTGTATGCATCTTCCAGCTCCTTGTCTTTTAAAAATTGCATTAGTTCCTTGGCGATATTTTTTGCGCTAATGTCATCAGTTTCGTAAATCACTTTTAGATCAGATCGCGGTAACACTCGGTCGAAGAACTGGCCATAATGAAGAAGAGATTTAAACGCATCTTCTGGAAAAGTTTTTCTTTAAATGCATCAAAATTGCAGAGCTCAAGAAATTTAAAATCATTTAAACCGTTAAATCTATAGTTTATTTGTTGCTGAATTTGATCGATTATTTCATAAAAGAGGCCTCTGTATGATGTTTGAACATCTCCCACCTTGTCTGTTCGAAGGCTTGTGGCTCTACATTTAACGTCATCGTTTTCTCCCAAAATAGGTCAAAGTCATCTCTTTTTTGGCTTAACGTGGACTTAAAATCATCGACTTTTTTTAGGCAAAAAGCCATATCATTTGTTCTAGTCTGTAATATATTAAAAACATTGTCCGAGAATGGAAATATTTCTGAAAATATGTTCAACAAATAATTAAAATTAAAATCTCGTTTCAAACAGTCCAAAAATCCCCTCGAACTATTTATTGCTTTTGAGTCCCACGTTTCATTATTTTCTATTATATTCTCAAATAGTTCAATCAGTGATTCGCAATTTTTAGATACTGTTAACACAAGTCTTCCATTATAGTTCCACCTAGTAGGAGCTACTTTGGGCAATCGTTTGTGGACAATGGAGTTCAAAGCTTGTGTACGCTTTGTTGACTTGGAAAAAAAAGCAGCCATGCCACTTAAAGTAACGAAAAATACTTTACACTCTTTAATGTAATTGATGGACTGGGATAAAACTAAATTTAATTTATGAGCAAAAGAATGGACAAACACAGCACTTGGGAAAGTATATAATGTATATAATGCATCTGTTGTACGATTTTCGGGCACATTCTTAAAACCTAAAAATCACTCTTGAATACTTCCGTCGGTTTTAACATAGCGTATTATTATAAATAATTGGCTAAAATTAGTAATATCAGTTGTTTCGTCCAGAACAATAGCAATGAACCGCGCCTTGCCAATCTTCTGCTTAATTCTTTTTAGAATAATGGTTGCAACAGCGGAAATTAAATCATTCTGGATTCGATTCGACGTTCCGCGAAAAACGCTAGACTGCTCTAAAAGATTTTTTAAGCAATCATCATATTTAGCCATTAAACTAAGTAAATCTTGAAAATTTCCTCTATTTGAAGAAACCCTTGTTTCGTCATTCGCCTCTAAATACCAATTCGTGCTGTCCGAGAAAACAAACAACATCGATAAGTCCTCTTAATATTTGCCTATTTTTATCGACTAGTTCATTGTGTTGGCGGTGACTAATTTCCAACTGTTTATTAAGGGCGTGTTCAATTCTGGTTTTGCCGAAGACTTTTTCTTTTATGACGGCCTGTAAATGCGCTTTGGACATAATGTGCCTTTTTACAGCTTTATGGAAATTGTTTAAATCGGAAAAACCAGTTTTATTCCAGAGACCTTTTTTTCATTTTCAAAAAGTAAACGTGGCCAACAAAATAATTTATTTATATTTTCACACCCTGTTAGCCATTGAAATTGTTCTTATTATTTTTCCGGATAAAAATGCCTCTTACAGTTTTTCATTTTTGTGGTTAAATTTTTCATAGGCGGTTTTGCCCTTCCTTTGGAAATTATTTGAAGCTTATCAGCGAAGTATAATGTTGAAAATCCCTTTATTATTAAGACACACACCACACATTCACACACACTCTTCTTACTAAATTCTCCAACATTTTCAACGTTATTACCGACAGCCGAAGTTGACGATATTTGCATATCCACGTCCGTATTATAGTCTTCCATTCCACAACACACGGATAGCCGTTCAAACAAAGAACCTACTCCAACGATAGCTTCCGCCACCACTTAAAGAACGCGACTGAAATGCAAAAATTGCAAACAGCCGGTGGAAAGTTCAATAACCTCTGGCTCGATTCACAGGAAATCAAGCATACAGGACTTGGCTGCAGAGAAGCTAGCGGCCCGCATAGGTTCTATTCGATATTCTATTGTGGCTGGGTCAGAGTCAAGGCCGCATTTATTATGGGCTTGATAATTAAGATAACATTTTAGCATTTTTTATATAAACTAAATTAATGGTTTCCTATTTCAAAAATTACATTTTAGAAGATGTTTTGTAATTTTTTTTGGGGATACACTGCTTCCCTTGCTTCCAAGGACTACACGCACCTGAGTATAACCGTACTGCTTCCCTTCGTGAATTAGACAAGCAGTGCAATACGTCCCATCAAAGTACCAAAAAAATTCTAAAGAAACACGGGTTTAAATAATTTAAGTATCAAATTCACCATCACCTATTTGAAAACGACTTTCAAAGACGACTTATCTATTGCAGTTGGTTTTTAAATAATTTTAGAATAAATCCTGTGTTTCATCTTAACAATATTTTTTCGGACGAATCAAGGTTTACTAATCTAGATATATTTAATAGAAATATTTTTCGTTATTGGGCAAAGGAAAATCAGAGATTAATAAGGGAAAGTGTCTTCCAGGGACAATTTGGAGTGAATGTTTGGTTAGGCGTTGTAGGACTAAGCATTATTGGTCCAACATTTTTCCATCAGCCTTTAACTGGCGAATTTTCTTGAAAATGAATTTAAATATTCTATAAATAATTTGCAGCAAAATGAGAATTCAATTTGCCAACCAGATAGCACTCCTGCTCATAATTCAAGGATTGTTGAAAATTATTTGAATGAACGATTTGGTAAGAACTGGTTGGGAACCAATGGGCCAATTCGGTGGCCAGCGAGGTCGCCTGACCTGACTCCGCTTGATTTTTCTATATTGGGTCATATGACAGAAAAATTGTACGCAACTCCTGTAACATCGTTAGAAACTTTAGGAAATAGAATTAGATGAGCCGTTCATAGCATCTCAGAACAGCATTTACGAAACCTGCTTGCAGAAAATGTTGAGAGAGTCACATTGTGGACAAAGCGGACAGTGCATAGAACATTTAATTGAGTTACTTTTATATTAATTGTGTTCGTTAAAATATATTATTATTATTAAAGAAATTAAAAATCTTTAAAAGGTATGTAACAAAGTTTTCTCACTTTTTTGTGAATAATAAAAATTAAAAATACATTTTTCATTTGATAATAAGATACACTGTATAGCGCCAGTATTACATAAATTGAATTTTCTATTTAAAAAAATGAGAACTTTTAAGGGAAAGTTTAGATTTTAAACGAAAACTTGATTATATTAAATAAATATATTCCATTTTTTGGTAAATTAAAAGCCTCCAAAAACTCATCAAAACTGGATTTTCTCTCCGACTTCTTAACCATTGAAATCTGCGCTAACTTGCCATAATATCAAAACCAACTAATCCACAAAATTATTTATTGATGGCCATGTCATGGCGACCATGCTATAATGACGCTAAGTTTATTTACACCGTTACGACACTGTGTTACCTCATATTGAAAATTCTTTGGTAAAATCAAAAGTTACTACTAAATTCAGGTTAGGATTGAGCATCTCGTAAAGTACACCACACAGATCTAAAACATCGACGACAGGGGGAGGTATGTCACAAGCAGGCCGTTTCCATGGATATACAGAGTTGTAGCCAACCGCGAATAATCATTGCACCGTTTCCATAGTTACTCACATTCTTTTCATAGACTCAGTGTGCCAAATATTAACTTCTCGACAAAAACCAATAATTATAACTAAGTAATTCGACAAGCTAGTTGAAGGAAAAAGAATTATCCAAACCAGTTATAATACGGACCTGCACCGGAAATTCAAACTTCAATTAGTTATTATTGACAAGGTTGTGTTCTTGCTGACATTTTTCTAACAGAGGCATAAGCTATGGATTGCTTCAAACGTCATAACAATAATATGTAAACTAATTTGATAATATGCCATCGTAATTCTACATGAGAAAAACAGACATTCAAATAAAAGACAGAAAGGTAATGCCATTGTCTTTTTATATCATTCTGTAAATAGATATTAATTTGCATTTTTTAACGTATTATTTCAGGTTCAGATATTTCTTGATTAGGAATCATTCTTAGAGAAAATAAATATTATAATATATTATAATAATATTATAATATATATTATAATATATAAACGAATGTTAAACAATAATTAATTGATCCTTATTCCATTTACTACTGTAATTATACTGATATAGTTGTTGGATAACTGAGTACAGATATTTACTATGATACATATATATATATATATATATATATATATATATATATATATATATATATATATATATATATATATATATATATATATATATATATATATATATATATATATATATATATATATATATATATATATATATATATATATATATATATATATATATATATATATATATATATATATATATATATATATATATATTTTTACAAAAACATTTGCATATCTCAAGTGAAATTTTTGGCCGGAACAGCATAGAAAAATTAAGCGAGGCACCTTTCTTTTTCTGTATATTTTTTCCAGCAGGGTATCTCCATAAAGCCGCACATAAGTATTTGCACGAGGGCCCAACTTGGATAAATTCCCAAGTATACAGGATGTCTGGAATAAGAACTTCTAAAGCAACTTTTTGTCTAACATTTTGAATCTGATATATCGTAAATCATCAACTTATTTTTTTAAATACGGACCTGAATTTTTAATTTACTTTTTAAAAAACCTTTGACATCCGAAATCCAATGATGTAGCGCACTCATACATTTAAAGTATTTAAAATTCTCCTTATTGAATTTGGCGAAATTCTATTCTGTGCACAATTTGTGGAAAATGTAATTAAAAATTCGGGTGTATTTTGTGTGTAATTTGTAGAAAATGTAATTAGAAATTCGGGTGCGTATTTAAACCAGATGTTGATGATGAGCCTCCATTAATGAAACTTCACAATTAAAATTGCTTTTACAAATATTTTGAAAACTGAAAAAGTTTCCTATATATAGAGACTTAAGTACCGATTATATTAAATATTATATATTTCAATTATACAGTGGTAAGGGCATCTGCTTTAAATAGAAAAGCCGTGGGTTCAAATAATAACGTTGCGGATCTCGTTGGAGTTTTCGACATGCCTGGCCCGATGCGCTTTTAAGCACCATGCACCTCGTCTTGGTGAATTTTGATGTAATCGTCTTTTGCAATAGGTTCTTCTAGTTCTCTGATACAATTTTGTGTTTATGCTAAGATAGCACCGATCCATGTATGTGGAAAAAATTTTACATCGGTGGTAGTTTTAAACGTAAATGTCATCTTACTCAACACGCCATACACTGCCTTATGATAACTGCGTAAAAGCATAGCAAGAACCTGTTAAATAAAACACATTCGTTAGTACGATGATTCAGATTAGTGAGCAGAAAAAACCAGATAAATCTAAGTTTTATTATATTTTTTTTAGTAAAAAAATAAAACCGACTTTACAAAAAAAGCACTAAAAAATAAAAAGTAATATTTTATTCCATATAGAAAATTTGAATTTATGAAATCTGCGTCAAACTAATTGTTAATTACTTAATCCCAAAAGACATTTTATGTATTAAGTGTCTTGAATCACACGAGTATATAATAATGTCTATTTACTGTCTTTATTAGTTTGATGCCTTCTTCATAAATTCACATTTTCAAGATTGAATAAAATATTATTTTTTACTTTGTAGTACTTTTATATTTTTTTATAATTTTTTTTATTTCATTCTTTTTAATCCTATTCACAAAAAATTGTATTGCAAAGGTCAGGTTTTCGAGACTTAAACCCAGGTTAAAATTTTTGACATCCATAATGAATATAAAAGTAGCTACTGGGTCCACTGCAAATGAAATTTTACCAGAATCACGGTACTAATATTATATAAAAAGCGCTCTGTCCACATATCATCAGCAATACATATTTATAAAAAAAATCAGCGATACATGTCATGTCAAAAATTAAAATGATTAGTAAAACTAAACTTATTGCCATTATAAACCCGAAAATCACATGAGACCCGATATTTTTTAATACCCCTTTTTTTCCATTATTTTCCCTCTTCCCCGCCATACTTTTCACTCATTATCACAAGAAATGCTTTGTGCCAAGAAACGTCGCACAAAAATTACATTTAAACTTGACAACTCTCTTTTTAACAGATCCTCAATGTGCTAGATAGACGTAAAAAATAATTTTAGACTACACCCATAAACAAAGCCAGCGAGTAAAAATTTTTTTTCCTCCCGCGAGACTGAAACAAAGTTTTAAAACTCGATTTTTTCGAGAACGGTTCGTCGTACTTGTTTGTAATAAACTATAAATTAGATAGTTAAAATATTAAATTAGATAATTTAAAATTCTAAAACTTAATCGTGAATAATTCTTCACATATTTGCAGCCACGTTTCCTGTATTTTTTAAAAATATTTTTTAATTGTGGCGTCAGACGAAAATCTTTAAGCAATTTAGTGTCCTCTTAATATAAAACTACATATTCTATTATTATATCTCCATAATAAAAATTAATAAACCATTTATTTTATTTTCATATCAATTTGAAATATTGTGGTTATGTGTGATGGGACATACGCAAAAGCACCTTTTTTTATTTTATGGGATAAACTTTTATTTTTTATGAAAACTAGATTACTTAGAAATTGAACGAAAACAAACGAACTGTTAAAGGCGCGTTTTATCTAGTACCGTAGTTTAAATTGCTAAAAAGCAATCTACTTGAGTTTAAAAAATAAAAGTTTATCCGATCTTAATAAAAATAGAGTGATTATTAGCTAGATAAACTTACGAATCAATGCATGAATAGCTACCAAGAAATAATAATAAATCACTTACAAAAAGCATTTGACAGCATTAAATTTGATTATAACAATATGTTATGTTGCTTAGCAACGAAACAACTGGAGAGGTTTTTATCGCTAGCAGCAGAAGTTTTTATCTCTGTAAAATACTATGTTCTTTTTTTATCGATGGTGAAAAAAGGCAATATTGTAAAATAGCCATTTTATTATAGCAGTGGATTTATCGATGTTTGGCAATTTTGGTCAGTTCTTATTTAACCGGAACTGCCATCTTTGGATTTTTAATTATAAATGTTCGAATTTTTATTTACATTCGAATAAAGCGTACAATTCGCTAAATGTCTGTATTTAAATTTTTAACATTGATAAAAAATGGCCCAGCTATAAACAGTTTTATTTCCTTAAAAGACCGTGACATGTTGATACTGTAATTGATTTTTGTACAAAAACTGAAATAAATTATAGCTTTTTACAATAATATTTTAAACAGTGTATAAGGCCGTCATACTGGATTTCTATCAAAACTTTATTTTTAAATTTTGAGGTTTTTTCCTATATTGAGATTTTAATTCTTTTATTAGGCCATAATTTTGACCTCGATTCTGACCCATCATATTGAATTAGCACCGAAATGTTTCTAGTTAATCCCTATATCATAATATAGAGATAAAACATCGATATAATTTATGCAAAATTTGAAGTCAATAGATTAGCTCTCTACACATCAGCGGATTGATGCGCACAAGCCAAATAGACGGATAAAAACTATATGTTTGTGTGACGAATTGAGTTTCATCGGATTGCCCTCAACACGCGGCGCAACTATAATGTAACGGAACTATGATCCCAAGTTTCTGAACAATTTCGGACGTACGTATTTCTGTGAACCAACACTAACGGTGCAACTGCATGGCTTGAAACCAGTTTCTAATTTATATATTTATGAAAGGTGATATAGCTTGTATGTCATAAACGCCGTATAAAAATAGCAAAGCTATTTAACAGAAAAATGACCGCTAATCGCCTAAATTATAAAAAGTCTGCTATTCAGGGAAAACTATTTTTCATTTAAAATTTGGACATTCATTCTTTAGGTATATTCTAATTTTTGTTTCATTGATGGACTGAAAACTGATGTAAGTAAGTTAGAAATAAAAATTTTATACAGGAATGTGTAGTATATTTTTTTGAAAATATCTTTTAATGGGTTTTGTAAACAATTATGCCCATGGAATTTGATAATTTTTAAAAATAAAATATAACGTTTACCTTTTCGACTATTCTAAAAGAAGAAAATAAATGGATGTTCAATCATTAAAATCGGCGATAGTGTAACTAGTAAACAATAAAAAAACTACTAAAACTTTTTCCGCTGTTTTGAGTTTTTTTAATTTGTATATAATTAAATTTATTTGTTATAAAGTTTTCGCCTCGAATATCGGTGAAAATGTCGAACTTTTTTATTTTATAGAAAAAGTGGCTCTTCCATTTATTTTTTTCTTTTAAAATAGTTGAAAGAAGGTAAACTTTATATTTTATTTTCAAAAATTTACAAATTCCGTGGGTATAATTGTTTACAAGACCCCCTATTCAGTTGATTAGAAGTAAGTTTTTCATCCATGAATTTTGAAAACCTAAGCGGTTTTCAAAATATACCGGAAATAGTTTTTGGTGCGCGAATGTGTGCATTATTCTTCGTTTTTTTTTGGTTTAAGACTATTTTTTATATTTTCACAACTGCGGACAGCCTCCTTATAACTGGGTTAAAAATATAAATATAAACAAAGCCATGTCACTGAAAGATTCTCACATGGTTGCTGAATGTTGCATATCTGCTTGGAATAGTTGAAGTTAATTTAAGAATAATTACCTTTATACAATTAATTGTTATAAAGAATAATTACCTTTATACAATTAATTGTTATAAATAAGTATTGATTAATAACTAATGTTAATTGTAAATTTCAGTATTCCAGATATGAACTGTTACGAATAGTATTTCTTTTCAAACCTTAATTTGTAACAGTTGCTTAAATTTGTGAATAAAAATTAATTTTTGACAACATGGTTTGTGCATATGCAGATTAGCAAACATTACTTCGTTAAGTGTAATGGTCAAGACGTTAGGGTTTGTAATGAAGAATTTCTAGCAGTATACGGGTTGCAATGATCTCAAAAAAGAATTCAATTAATTTGTAAGCAGATTGGCGAAGGTTCGTCCACTCCGTCGTACGGTAAATGAGGGAAACACTGTAATAGAACTAATAAGATCCTCAATAAGACTTACCAACATATAAAATTGCATATCGTCATTCGTGGAAGAAAAATCCAAAAAAAGTGTATGCAGATCATAACATTACTATTAGCTCGTTATATAGAAAGTATTACGTTCCATAGAATCAAGACAAGAATATTTCACCGGCATCTGAAGATAAATATAGAAAGAGTGTTTTAAAAGGAATACAATATCGGATGTAAACTCCCAAAAAGTGATGCGTGCAAAATGTGTCACTCGCTTTCTATTCAAATCCAAGAACGGACGAAGAAAAGAAAACAATTAAAATACTACTTGAACTGCATTAGAGACGAGCAGAAGCTATGCAACAATATTTGAAAGCAGTAACGGCATATGCTCAAAGCTCAAAAGACGTACATATGTGTCATTTCATTTGACTTACAGCAAGCACTGCCGGTGCTGAATTTGTTTGTTGATCGAGCCTTATACCTAAGGAAAACCTTGGTGTTCAACTTAGGTATACATGATTGCGGCACCAATAAAGGTTACATGTATAATATGTGGTCAGAAAATACATCAAAACGTGGAAGTGATGAAATTGCAAGCGTCTTTTACAAACTTTTCGTTGAAAATAAAACTGGCGCTAAAAACCTAATTGTATTTTCTGACAACCTCACTGGCCTTTGGTGCAACACCTAGTAAAAAAAGATATTTTTCAATCTGTAGAACACATGTTTCTTTTTGCAAATATTGAAACGGATAAAAGACATTATTTAAAAACTGTATATACTTGGGAAGACTCTTTTTAAAGTGGTTATAATACAACAAAAAGAAATTCTTTGTTTTAGAGATATGCAATCTCAAATATCAAGAAAAACGTTGAGAGATCAAAAAGAGAAAATTTCATTTGGCAAAATATGTTGTGTGAAGTTTGAGTAGGCAGGAATATAGAATATTTTGAATGAAGATTTTAAACCAACAAATATTGATAAAATATTTAAGGTCAAAGAAGCTCAATTTTGCTTATTGTGAAGAATTTGAAGCAAAAATATAAACAACCCATTCCACTGAATCCAAAGAATATTCAAAACCTCTCTAAACTTTTACCACCAGCTTATATGGATTTTTATACACAAATTGGGGCAACTTTACGGGGGACAAGAGGTCAGACGAATGAATCAAACCATCCGGATCACGAAATAGATGAACTTGATAACTTTTCCTACTTAAGCCAAAATGACAATGATTAAAACGCTTACTCAATATTTATGTTTCAATTTTTTTTATGCAAAAAAGTTAAAAGAAACATTTTTGTTAGTTTTTCCGATTTTTGAAAAAAACAAGAACAAGAATAATTATGTCTGTTTTATTTTCTAGAAATTCTAAGTATTATAATATAATAAGTTTATTATTATGAAAACGTTATTTTATTACTTTATCTTTAAAATGTGATTTCGGAATTTGAATTAAAATTTCTAATGCCAATTTCACAGAATTATTGATTTGTGACAAGTATCCTTGTTGCCCCAAGGGATTCATCTGTTCTGTTCACAAGACAACTTAGGGTATGTTTATACATATCAGTGCTGTGTCCATTAAGTTCCGGAATAAATCGTCAGTGTTAGTGAAAAAAAAATATGTGTCTATAATTTAAACGAAAACGTTTCCACAATTCCATACACTATTGTTTTTTACCTTCACTGTTACTTCATAACCATAATGATAATGTTTTTACCTAACGGTATCGGCACTGATATACCACGGGCTTGTATAAGGGTTTAATTATACATATCAGCGACATATACGTTCACTTCGGTAACGATGAATTAGTATCAGTGAAAAAACATATTGGTGGCGTCGCCACAGTGACATTTCTTACCTTCAGTGTTTATTGATAAACATAATGATAAATATTCACGAGACTTTCTCATCACTGACATGTATAAATGTATAAACAGACCCTAAACAGACATTTAATCAGGCAAATTTAATCGCGTTCTAAAGTGTACGAGTCAGAAACATTTACAAAGTCTGTACAGGTCAAATTGGTTCAATTTATCATGGTGTATAAGTTTTTAGTTCAGTAGATTTTTAAACTGATTTTTTGAATATTTTATTAAGCCGCCATATGTTGGGTTTGTACTAGAGATGCCGCCGAAACCGGATCCAGATACGGTATTCCGCGAAACCGGCCTGTAAATAGAGATCCAGCCTAATCTAACATGTATTTATGTGAATTTTTAATGAATAAAAGCACCGAACATTAACAAGACAAGAAGGAGCACTCGAAGCACTCCCCTTGATATGCCTATCTCACAAGAATATTGGATGCTATGCTTTTTCGAGCCCTCGAAGTCAATGTCGGGTAAGATGTATAAACCGGTTATCCGTTGTATAATGAAGTATTGAAATATACCACCAAACATTAATATATACCAATTGTCTTTATATTTGCCGGAACGCTGCGTGAAACTAATTTTCTATTTTTTTAAAATTAAAATAAGCATTTACCAATTTACTTAGTGTTTTGAATTTGGTAAATGGCTGGAAAATTACGATTAACTCGGTTCTATTTTTATGGGAAACTTTAATTTTGTTTTGTCATGATAAGAAATTGTGGCGGAAATTCGAGAAATCTAACCCCAATATAACTTTGTAAGGCATTCAAAAATTATTTACTCAAAAATATCTTATTGAGGTTGAAGGTACAAAAAAGATATTAATAAAGTTTTGGTTAATTTAACTCCTGATATAATCGAAGAATATAAAAATATCTATGTCCAATAACAAAAATAGTTCTTTAAAAGTGTTTGCATGCGACTATATAAATCTTTCAAGTACGGACGGCAATGCTGTAGTGTTTACATTACCGGCTATCTATTAAAAAATCGGTAAATTTTCTTTAGTCGGAACTTCGCTCATTATGAATCTTTTCTTTTATTAGGAATAGTGAAGAGTGACCCAATCTAGTTCAGTAAAATAGTTATTACTGTCTTTGAAACTTTTTTATTGGGTACCATTTTTTTCATCATATTGGATTCCTATCAATATTTTACTTGTTTCTACCTATGCCACACTTGATTTTTGGGTATAATTAAAAATAAATTCAGTAGGTACTTTTTACATTGACAAAAACCGGCATTTTGTTACGTCATGTTGAATTCTGCCAGTTTATACCGAGGTTTATCCCTATATCACATTTAATTTTTCTACAAAATCTAATGTCAATAAGAAAATTATTGGCCGCCATTTTGTTCCATCATCTTGAATTCGTGCAACAACTTTACCAGTTTATCTGTACATCACATTTATTGCTTGCATAAAATTTGAGATTAATCTAATAAGTAGTTTTTTCAGGCCGATTTTTTAAATATTTTATTAGGCCACCATTTTGTTTTGCTATCTTTTATTCATACAAAATGTTACCAGTTTATTGGTAACACTTGATTTTTGTGCAAAATTTGAGGAAATTAGTTTTTTAGTAATAGTTTTTTTAACGTTTCACTAATCCGCCATCTTGTTCCTTGATATTAGATTTTTACCAAAATATTACCAGGTCATCCTCATATGACTCTTAATTTTTGCCTAAAATGGAAGTTTATTTGATGAGTAGCTTTTAAGCTATGACGTGAACTGACAGACCGACAGACAAATTAATAGACGGACCGACCTGAAAATATGTAAAACCTGAAAAGGTGATTTTTTTCACGATTACAAATATTTTATTTGGCCGCCGTCTTGAATTGGTACCACAGGCTTACTAGTTTATCTCTATACCACAATTAGTTTTTTAGGCTGAATTTTTAAATACTTTATTAAGCCGCCATTTTGTTCCGCCATCTTGGATTGAAATTTTCAACAATTAATTTCCTTTTTTACTTAATTTTTACAAACAGTACTTTTTATAATTAAATTAAGATCTATTAATTAAACAACTTGACGTTTTTTCCGTTTTTCTTTTAATACATATAAAGCAAAATAGGTTACAATAAAAATTATGGATAGATATTTTTAAACTCGTTTTTAAATCACCCCGGTAAAAGAACGTTTATTCTTTTTAATCGCTAGCGGTTTGCATCAACCTCGTAAAAGCATGAGCACCTGCACAGCTGTGCCCCTTCTTGTCTTGTTAATGTTCGGTGATAAAAGTAAGGGTGTGAGGCTAAAAAACTCTTTTTACTAACCCAAATAATATATCCTCTATTCTGAAACAAGTAACCATCTATAAATAAATTAATATAATTAGGAAAGACTAAATATTTTGAAAACAGTAGATCTACAGTTATAGAATTGACAACCTAGAGGGCGACAAAAAATCATAGACCTGTGGAGAAGGACTGGTTTTGTTTTTAAACGAATTAATAATAATGAAAGATTGGATTCGGTTTCTGCTCTCAATTCAACCCTATGTAATCTTCCAGCAATAGTTCGAAGGTGGCATGAACCATACGCAGTGGAAGGAGTTTACATTGTTTTGATTCCGAGAATTTACAGTGAATAAATATTGAAGCAGTTTTTACTTTTAATGAAACCACTATATGATTCTTCCCCAGGGAACTACCAGTGAAAAGTCTAACATTGTTTTTCAGCTTTGCTGAACAGTGCGTCCAAGTGTTTTTGCGCTAAAAATGATAATTTTATTGTTTATACTATTTTGTACTTCTGTGCTTAATATTTACAAAATGTCTTATCCATGGAAAAATGAACACATGCATATATTTTTAAAAAGTAAATTGAACAAAAAAGTTAAAAGAAACATTTTTGTTAGTTTTTCCGATTTTTGAAAAAAACAAGAACAAGAATAATTATGTCTGTTTTATTTTCTAGAAATTCTAAGTAATGCCGTTTATTATTATGAAAACGTTATTTTATTACTTTATCTTTAAAATGTGATTTCGGAATTTGAATTAAAATATCTAATGCCAATTTCACAGAATTATTGATTTGTGACAAGTATCCTTGTTGCCCCAAGGGATTCATCTGTTCTGTTCACAAGACTACTTAGGGTATGTTTATACATATCAGTGCTGTGTCCATTAAGTTCCGGAATAAATCGTCAGTGTTAGTGAAAAAAAAATATGTGTCTATAATTTAAACGAAAACGTTTCCACAATTCCATACACTATTGTTTTTTACCTTCACTGTTACTTCATAACCATAATGATAATGTTTTTACCTAACGGTATCGGCACTGATATACCACGGGCTTGTATATCATGGTGTATAGGTTTTTAGTTCAGTAGATTTTTAAACTGATTTTTTGAATATTTTATTAAGCCGCCATATGTTGGGTTTGTACTAGAGATGCCGCCGAAACCGGATCCAGATACGGTATTCCGCGAAACCGGCCTGTAAATAGAGATCCAGCCTAATCTAACATGTATTTATGTGAATTTTTAATGAATAAAAGCACCGAACATTAACAAGACAAGAAGGAGCACTCGAAGCACTCCCCTTGATATGCCTATCTCACAAGAATATTGGATGCTATGCTTTTTCGAGCCCTCGAAGTCAATGTCGGGTAAGATGTATAAACCGGTTATCCGTTGTATAATGAAGTATTGAAATATACCACCAAACATTAATATATACCAATTGTCTTTATATTTGCCGGAACGCTGCGTGAAACTAATTTTCTATTTTTTTTAAAATTAAAATAAGCATTTACCAATTTACTTAGTGTTTTGAATTTGGTAAATGGCTAGAAAATTACGATTAACTCGGTTCTATTTTTATGGGAAACTTTAATTTTGTTTTGTCATGATAAGAAATTGTGGCGGAAATTCGAGAAATCTAACCCCAATATAACTTTGTAAGGCATTCAAAAATTATTTACTCAAAAATATCTTATTGAGGTTGAAGGTACAAAATGTATCGAAGATATTAATAAAGTTTTGGTTAATTTAACTCCTGATATAATCGAAGAATATAAAAATATCTATGTCCAATAACAAAAATAGTTCTTTAAAAGTGTTTGCATGCGACTATATAAATCTTTCAAGTACGGACGGCAATGCTGTAGTGTTTACATTACCGGCTATCTATTAAAAAATCGGTAAATTTTCTTTAGTCGGAACTTCGCTCATTATGAATCTTTTCTTTTATTAGGAATAGTGAAGAGTGACCCAATCTAGTTCAGTAAAATAGTTATTACTGTCTTTGAAACTTTTTTATTGGGTACCATTTTTTTCATCATATTGGATTCCTATCAATATTTCACTTGTTTCTACCTATGCCACACTTGATTTTTGGGTATAATTAAAAATAAATTCAGTAGGTACTTTTTACATTGACAAAAACCGGCATTTTGTTACGTCATGTTGAATTCTGCCAGTTTATACCGAGGTTTATCCCTATATCACATTTAATTTTTCTACAAAATCTAATGTCAATAAGAAAATTATTGGCCGCCATTTTGTTGCATCATCTTGAATTCGTGCAACAACTTTACCAGTTTATCTGTACATCACATTTATTGCTTGCATAAAATTTGAGATTAATCTAATAAGTAGTTTTTTCAGGCCGATTTTTTAAATATTTTATTAGGCCACCATTTTGTTTTGCTATCTTTTATTCATACAAAATGTTACCAGCTTATTGGTAACACTTGATTTTTGTGCAAAATTTGAGGAAATTAGTTTTTTAGTAATAGTTTTTTTAACGTTTCACTAATCCGCCATCTTGTTCCTTGATATTGGATTTTTACCAAAATATTACCAGGTCATCCTCATATGACTCTTAATTTTTGCCTAAAATGGAAGTTAATTTGATGAGTAGCTTTTAAGCTATGACGTGAACTGACAGACCGACAGACAAATTACTAGACGGACCGACCTGAAAATATGTAAAACCTGAAAAGGTGATTTTTTTCACGATTACAAATATTTTATTTGGCCGCCGTCTTGAATTGGTACCACAGGCTTACTAGTTTATCTCTATACCACAATTAGTTTTTTAGGCTGAATTTTTAAATACTTTATTAAGCCGCCATTTTGTTCCGCCATCTTGGATTGAAATTTTCAACAATTAATTTCCTTTTTTACTTAATTTTTACAAACAGTACTTTTTATAATTAAATTAAGATCTATTAATTAAACAACTTGACGTTTTTTCCGTTTTTCTTTTAATACATATAAAGCAAAATAGGTTACAATAAAAATTATGGATAGATATTTTTAAACTCGTTTTTAAATCACCCCGGTAAAAGAACGTTTATTCTTTTTAATCGCTAGCGGTTTGCATCAACCTCGTAAAAGCATGAGCACCTGCACAGCTGTGCCCCTTCTTGTCTTGTTAATGTTCGGTGATAAAAGTAAGGGTGTGAGGCTAAAAAACTCTTTTTACTAACCCAAATAATATATCCTCTATTCTGAAACAAGTAACCATCTATAAATAAATTAATATAATTAGGAAAGACTAAATATTTTGAAAACAGTTGATCTACTGTTATAGAATTGACAACCTAGAGGGCGACAAAAAATCATAGACCTGTGGAGAAGGACTGGTTTTGTTTTTAAACGAATTAATAATAATGAAAGATTGGATTCGGTTTCTGCTCTCAATTCAACCCTATGTAATCTTCCAGCAATAGTTCGAAGGTGGCATGAACCATACGCAGTGGAAGGAGTTTACATTGTTTTGATTCCGAGAATTTACAGTGAATAAATATTGAAGCAGTTTTTACTTTTAATGAAACCACTATATGATTCTTCCCCAGGGAACTACCAGTGAAAAGTCTAACATTGTTTTTCAGCTTTGCTGAACAGTGCGTCCAAGAGTTTTTGCGCTAAAAATGATAATTTTATTGTTTATACTATTTTGTACTTCTATGCTTAATATTTACAAAATGTCTTATCCATGGAAAAATGAACACATGCATATATTTTTAAAAAGTAAATTGAACTTACGATTGCATTTGTAAAAATAGGTATGAGAATTACCTATATTTGCATATATATACATATACATTACATATATATTTCCTTTTACTAATTTTAATCCTTTTACTGACTCTAGGTAACATAAACACAAAAATAAGAACCTCATATTCTGATTTGCAAACGGCAAAAGCCATAACAGATATGATTCATGTTGGTAATCCATATAAAGCACTTAAATCCTTTAAAAACAAGTCCCTGTAGCAAAGAAGTTAAGACAGGTTTACAATTTTAATTTTGCAGATAGTACAGGTCTAAGAAATTTGTTTTTGTTTATTAAAGGGCAAACCTTCTCCAAAAGAGAATTAAATTGGGGTTCACCCATATTTAAATAGGTAGTATAGTATGTTTCAGAATCCTCTCTAGTAAGTTCGTTTAACAATTGCGTCGATGCTCCCAGTTTCCATCTTTTAATCCACAGCCTTACCCACCATCAACGACGTTGACGTTTGTTCCTTGCTTCAATTATTTTTCGACATTCTTGTAGAAAGATATAAAGAATTGAACTCGACACCAGCACTCACAATTTCATTCGACAAAAGAACGCATTCAGTAGTGTAAAGTTTGGCAAGTTTATCATGAGCTATGAAAAGAATGCGAGTATCCATGGAGACAATGCTTTCCTCGCAGCTGATACGTTAGATTTTTGCATATCCATGGAAACGGTCTGCTTTTGACAAACCTCCCCCTTACGTCGCGGGTCAAGATTAGTTTGTCAAACTATAAGTGTAAATTGCTCTCACCTATCACGAGGAATGTATAGGGTGGCCCTTGTATCTTCGGACACTATCTTATCTTAGAAAGTATACGAGATGGAGCGAAAAGTTGATTGGGGTAATTCGAGTGTTTAATTTATTTTACTTTCATATATACAGGTTACGTTGCCTTTCGTGGGCAGGTATCAAGCTTCATATTTTAAATGAGACGCCCTGCATGTTTATACGGATTCAAATTGAGCTATTCATGACGCTTTCAACTATGTATAACATGATAAATTAGTTATGCAACGTTTCGGATTTATTGACATTTGTCATTATTATTTGGTACATTTTTAGACCGGTATATTTAAGGTATTTTGGTATTTTTTGAAACTCTGCCTGATAAAATAGAAAAATTTTGTCTTAACTAACTGCTTAGTAACAACTTTCAAAATAAAAAAAAGATACAGTGTTGCCAAATTTCGCGTATAGTTGTTTTTCTCAACGTTTTCAAATGCCAACCCCACCTATATCATGTTAGATCTAAATAAAGAACATAACGAACGATATGTAACAACATGGGTCTGCGAGGCATGGCTTCGGACTTATAGACAATTATCTTTAGTAAATATTTGTTTAACTCCAAAAGGGATTTCCAAACATTATTCACGAAAGATTATTATTTACAGAATGATTAACAGTGGTTGTTGTGTTGTTCAAGGGGTGTGTTTGCGCACTAGATCTTTAAGAGTACAGCACAATTCATCCTATTCTCTGTATTGTGTTTTCATATGATTTGCTTTTACTTCATTTCTGAGCACAATCTTGCTTTAAAATTAAATTTGCTCGTTTTCTAGGAGGAACTCCATATTTAATAAGGGGTTGAATATTAAAAGACCTAAGTGACGCTGGGAACTTACATTCTTGTTTATCAATGTTTACTATAGAGGAAAAAGTTAATATCTTAACGTGTTTTATATTAAACAATAAAAATCGGACTCTGGCTCTTAGGGATTATATAACTAAATTTCCATTAAGCCAACTTGCAGCAACTGAAAATGAGACGTTCAGGTTTTGATTGATCACGAGCAACTCAATATTTTGCTGTATTTTGAAGAGAGTCCTGCAAATTCCACTAGACCGGCATCTTCGACTTTGGTCATCAGAAGAAAAACGCTGGAAACGTGCATTCAAATAAACAAATGGAAGTCTTATAAATATTATTCAATACAAAATGTGGACAACGTGATTACAACTACAGGTTAGATTTTTGCAATATTCTTATGGAGAGACATTTCTTAGAAAATATATTTGATAATATTATTCGGATTGAAGAACCTTGATCAAATCTTTAACCGAAAAAATAACCATTATTGAAGCAGTGCGGATAAAAAGAAATGTATGGACGTTACAAGATCAGGAAGAACTTCAGTAAAGGTTTGGTATAGCATTTATAGGTCTAAAATTTTTTGTATCAGCATGTAAATTCTCAGAGTGAACATATCAACATGAAATGTTAGGAATGCCGTTATGTATTTGGAAACTTTATATACTACTTGCAATGCCTAAAATGAAGGACATATAAAACACTTGTTACCATAATAATTATTCTTGTTAGTCTTTAAATATAAGTTATTTGTTTAATTGATTCGTTAATAAAATATTTTAATACTACAGATAATAATATTTCGTTAACAATGTTTGGAAATTTCGTTTGTAGTTAAAAAAAGTATTTACTGAAGATAATCATCTATAATTCAGAGAGATAGATCTAACAAAATATACATAGTTAAAAGCGCCACGAATAGCGCTATTTGAATCCGTATCAATATACAGAGTGTCACATTTAAAATAAGAAATTTGATACCTGCCCACGAAGACCTAAGCTGAATATATAAAAATAAAATAAATTAAATCTTCGAATTACCCTAATTAACTTAAAACCTTGTATTCAATTTTTAGCTCTATCTCGTACACTTTCTGATAAGGAAGTATTCCTAAATAAACGGGCCACCCTGTACCAAAGTTTACAGAATCAACATACAATTCTGTAAACTTTGCCTGTACGTTGATTCAGCTAAACGCTAATTTCTCGTCCGCACATAAGGGAATTTTCGATTTCCTTGGGACAGTGTGACACACGATTTAGTCCAGTAATCAGGAGAAGAATGTAGAGAGTACTTACACGTAGACAGTCTGGTTCACAAAAAAAATTACCAAAAAAATCGGTTTTTGTCCAATATCTTTCAAAATATTGCAAATAGAAAAACATGAATAAACTATTTTTTTTAAACTCAATGTTCGTCTTTTTAAGGTAAGAATTTGCACTACATTTTTTTAATTAAATTTTGACCAAAAATCTTTTTTTCCACATTTTTTCCGCCCCGGCGGCCTACGTGTGATCACATCTATACATTCTTAAACAACCTCTGGGGAGGTATTATTAGTTAAAGTACAAAATTATATTATTTCTGTGACAGCCTTTAAAACTGTCTCTGGTGACTGGGCGAATTATACCTTTTTGGTTCTAAAGACGCCTTTTTGCTTGCTACATGAGAATATAATAGTTTTTTATATTTTAATTAAAATTTTTGTATTATTTATTTTTTAATTAATGTCAGTTAGTAAAACATTCAGTGTTTTTAATTTATAAAAAAAAAACGAATGCACCAGAAAACTTTTGTACGCTTAAATACTTTAAACCAGCTTTCTGCTTTTTTTTCTGCAGCCCTGACTGTACAAATATTGTTTTCTACTTTAGCCAGTCAGGTTTCTATTGGGGGAGAGCTCTGCCTTAAACGGTAATACTTATATGTAAAATATATAAATATTAAAACCTGCCCTGGCTGCATTTGCAGTTAATTTACCATTAGGAAGCTGCACCCAAGTTTACATCAAGTGGTTATTTTAATGCTATTCTCCAACAAAATATCGCAACAAAATTGATTACAGAAAATTGTTAACGCGTTAATTGCTTACGACAAAATTACGTTAGATAATGATAATAATAATAATAATAATAATAATAATAATAATAAAAATATTATTAATAATAAATAATAATAATAATAATAAGCTGGTAATCTCGGCAACAGGACTCGTGACAAAGGACTGCCGGAAGAACCTGGAAAAAATAAATATTTGTGAGAAAAACAACACAGCAATAAAAAATCCACTATATGTATTGGAAACATGCAGAATTTTGAGAAGAGTGCTAAATTACTAATAATATATTTACCTTGCCATTTCTTTTACCGCCTTTCTACAATTACTACACAGCCCTACAAAGTGGCTGGTTTATATGTAACACCACTCTGTTTGTATCCTAGAAAAGGAGAATACAAAATAATAATAATGATTATTGGTCTAAAAAATACAATGCATTTATAGACAAATTAAAATCGTAGAAGTCAGTTTTAAGTACTTTCATAGAAGGTGCAAACACATTAACACACTTAGTTCAAGAATAATATTATATACGTAACTGACCTGTTACACAAAATTCATTAGAACAATTGAAATAAAAATTTCTTTTTCTTTGTCCAATATAATGTAATATTTCTGGACAAAAATAAATAAATACTAACTTGTTTGTGACTAAACTAATTTCAAGGAAGGGATCTGTGTTTGTCATCAAACTATAGTATTTATTAAAGTCATATATGCAGGTATTGGTCAATACACTGCCAATTTTTTTCTTAAATGGTTTTATATTGAATGTTTTAACTGATAGGGGTCGAGCATTATAAAGTTTTATATCAGAGTTATCAGATCAAGGGTCCAGTCTTTGGAAATCAGGTTTGTATAATTGCTGGTAACATATGTGTGATGATCAGCTGCTGCTGCATAATTTTCAATATTATGCTTTACGTACACCAGTCTGTTAAAAATAATAAGAGCATATAATGTCATAATGTTAAGCGATTTAAAGAACTATCAACAGGATTCATCTTGTTTTACTTTCACAATGCTAGATGCATTGTGGTTTTTGAATTTTAAACACTCTATACAAATGGAGTGACAGTGTCAGCTGAGCCATAGTGTAACAGAGAGTCAAATAATGAATAGTGGGTATTAAGAGCCGCACTCTGACTCACTGACATTCCCTTATTTGGAATATGGCAAATTTAGCTCTAGTCAGTTTTGAATATAATAAAGTAATTTGTTCTAACCATAGTAAGTTAACATCAGCAATTACACCCAGAAAGTTTACACTTAGCTTTTATTTAACAATTTTTAAGTTAAACAAGAGTCATTTAGTTTTTGATTCATTCAGAACAAGTTGGTCAGGAGTGAACTAAAGTCTAGCCCTATCTATCAGGTCTTCAAGAATATATGCTGAAAGGGGTGAGCTGGCAGACACTTTCATTTACAAATGCTCTTGACAAGTCATTAATATAAATAAAGAGGAGAGGACCCCGCACAGACCCTTTTGGAACGCCAGTCGCTATAAACAAAGGGTTACCAACCATACTGCGAGAACAGACCACCTGAAATGTAGGACCGTATGAGATCAAGTGCTAAAACTCCTAAAAAAAAAGTTTCTCATAAAATGTTTCTGAATCCAGTGGCAGTCTCTTTTTAGTTATCGACAAGTTTGATTAACGTGTTATCGATTTATTGTTTAAGTCTAACTTATTATGTTATCGGTTTCTATTATTGTCGGTCAGCAATTTTAACGGGATTTCGGAATAACCCTGAAATGTATCTACTTTTCACAGTCTTATTAACAAATGAAAAAAAAAATTAAGTAAAAGTTTATTGTTTTAGCGGATGGAAGGTTGATGGCTAAAAATGCAGAACGGAATTTTTTAGCTCATTTTTGGGCTTAAAGTTCATATAAACATGTGTTCGCAAAGCCTTCGTTTATGAGATACAGGGTTTTAAAGTTCTTTTTAGTTTTTTTTCATGGACTTCGTACATTTTCCCAGAAAAACCATTTAAATTTGGTACACTGTGTGCTGTGCCTTCGAAATATCTATAATACTTTTTAAAAAATCTACAGGGTGTTACTTTTTGCCAGGTTCCGACCACTTTTACTTCCCCCCCCCTCCCGAAATTTCTATTTTCCGATGGCACTGGTCATTTAAATTCCTTATTCTATTCTATAATTTTTGGTCTCTTAGAGTGTTTGATATTATCTATCGTTTAGAACTTATTTAGCAAAATACCTATTTATTCATGGATACGGCATATGGAACGCGGAAAAAATGGTAAAATTATTATATTAATGCATTATGACCTTAAAATTAGGTAGGCATGAATGGACAATGTTAATTTCTAAATGGTGCAAAATATCGAAAAAATCTAAAAGACCAAAAAGTTGCAGATCAGAGTAAGGAATTTAAAAATGGCCAGTGGCGCCACAGTTAAAAAATGTAGGGGGGTAAAATGAGTCGAGACCTGAGAAAAAGTAACATCCTGTAGATTTTTCTAAAATGTATTATCGCCATTTACAAGGCATTGCTGACAGCATACAGTGCATAAAATTTGAATCATTTATCTCTAGAAATGTACGAGGTGCATGAAAAAAAAAAACTAAAAAATTTAAACTTTAAAATCCTGTATATCAGAAAGTAAGCCTTTGTGGACACATATTCATATGAACTTCTAGATCTAAAATAAGCTAAAAAATGTCTGGATTTTTAGCCATCGATTAAATAACAACTTGTATAACTCTTTTGGAATTAAAAACGAATATTCTGTATTAACACTAAAAAAACGGCTAAAGTAAAAATTAGCAAACCGTTTTGAAGAAAATTTTATAGTTTACAAAAGTTCTCTCACAGGTCGCATATCGGAATCATCTTGCGTCTGGCATAATTTCAATAGCCATTTCTAGTTTTGTCACATTTTATATCCATACTTCTTAATACTTATAATAACGGTATAACAATTGATCATAAATTAGATGATAGATATTTGTTTTGTATACAGGTTGTTAATACTGAATGAATTAATGAAGATATCAAAATGTTCGTAAAAAGTATATTGTGAACAAACAAAAATATCAAAAATCAGTAGAATTTTTTTTAAATTTTGTCAAAGATCATTTTGGTCAGAAGCAAAAAATGTAAAAACATGTTTTGAGAATTTTAGGCGTTTGTTGGGTTTTGGGTTTTACTTTACGGCCTGTATGTACCTACTATTTTTCATGAAGAAATCATGCAAGTAGAAGCACATGTCCAACAGATCGGCCAAACGAATACCAAAAACCACATCTCGATATCGCGTTTCCCATTTAAAATATCCATCTTTAAACTTTGATAAAAAAAAATTCATCCACTATTTATGGCCAGCAGTTTATTTCACTTTCCTTTAAGTATTCATGAAGAATGTTTTTCAAATTCCCTTGATCTTTCTATCTGCAAATAGTATAATATATAAGAAATAAACATGAACTTGTAAGTTTTTGGTACAAATGCAAACAACCAAGTTTGTTGTCAATAAAGCTTTGCATCGTGATAATAAAATAAAAAAATTAGTTACACGTGTTTTTAACTAAGAGAGATGTTTTTGAAATTTTACGAAAATGTCTTTACCTCTTAATAATTCTATGTAACCCGTTACAGTGTCTACAAAATTGGCAGAGTTTTATAAGACATTTCTTTGTGCCTATTTGCATATATCAAAAATATTCCGTAATTTTGGAATAAGAATGTTTTTATTTTATGACATTTTCTGAGGCTTTCTTCATAACAACAGAATATACATGAAATATTTCCCATATCGCCTGTATCTTTTTGTACCCCGAATTTAAATGGTCAAGAAGCATATTTCTTTTCTCGATAAGAAGTCAATACAAGCATTGATTTGCCAATCCCATATTCAGTGTAATTCCCCATGCATGTATTTGTAAATATTTATGAACTAAATTAACTTTTTTATTATATATTTCAATTTACGGTGACACCATTTTACAATTTTACTAAATCCAGCATTAGTTATACAATACACAAAAATATATAATATATACCTATTATAAGTATAGTATTTATACATAAAACATTACGTTACTGTATATATCTACAAAATAACTCTACTTAACTTTGCCCTAAAAGTCTTATATGATATATTGATAAAGTCCACATTTTTATGATTATTCACATGAGATCAGTCTGTAAAGTGGCATGCTTCGAGCATGTCCGGTGCTAACCCTAATATTCAAGAGCAAATTATAACGCTTGAGACTTCTGGTTGGAACACAAAAATTTATTTTTTACAGCATGTCAGGAGAATTAATCATATTTAACAACTTAAAAATGAATTCAAGCCAAAAAGCTTTCTTAGCTCAATGTTGAAATGCGTCTCTCTGCTCCCCATATGTACTGAAGATATCTTAAAAACTTGTTTTCTATTGATTCTCATAGGGTATTAAAGACCGTCCCCATACAGTCAAAACTCTGAAGATCCCTTGACAGTCTAGTGATCAGTCCCACTTTCACCTCTGGTTATATTATATTATCTTTTCTATAAGAATATTTAATAGGATTTTTGTTCCTACCAAAAACCATACAAGAACATTTGCCTATATTCAATTAAGTTATTAGATTCACACCACTCCATTAAAGAATTTTGATCCCTCTGAAGTATCTCACAGTCACGTTCTGATTTTATAATTCTAAACATTGTTAAGTCGAGTGCAAAGAGCAGATAATTATAATCAGATGATAATTGGCGTCCAATGTCAATGATCAAGAGAAAAAAAGCTTAAGGCAAAGGTGAGAGCCCTGTGGCATACCAGGTACTACATCGGAGATCTCATACAAATACCTATCTAGTTTTAACAATACAATATTTTGATCAATAATTGAAGCCGTACTGAAATCTGTACAACTTCAAAACCGTTGTCCAAAGCATCACTAATAAAATTAATGTATGAAAAAAGATTTGTCACTGTTGATCTTCCACCCACAAAGCCATGCTGATATTCAACGGTGATATTTTTTTAAATATTTTCCAATACAGGCATTATCATTCTTTCTAAAACTAGGTATTGCGGACTGCATACATATAGCCCTGTAACTGCCTACATTACACCAATCACCAGTCTTATGAATTGGAGTGACAAAGGAGTGATTCAATCTGTTAGAAAACAGATCCCAAAGATTAGTTGAATATGAAAAGTAATGGTTCATGACACAGCACATTCGCTGAGCATAAGGTTTCGCAGCCTGTCAGCCAGCTTCTTTTCTGATATTTAGTGGCAACAAATGATCAAAATTCAGCTCAATAACATTTATAATATCCACACCTGCAGTGTGAGTACTATTTTCAACCAAGTCAAACTCATCCAATATTTATAAATGGAACTAAAAAGAGATGCAAAAAGCGCGGCAATTTGTTCCCTACTCTCTTCCTGTTTAACCCGAACAAACATTGACTGAGGAAAACCATTTTTACCCTTTGACTTGCTTCTAACAAATATCCAGAACTCACTCCCATCCTCATTAATTTGCCTCTCTATATTTGATAAATGTTAGTATAGCAGATTTGGGCCAACTCTTTATATTCCTGTCGCAGGCCATCAAATAAGTCCTTATTGCTGAATTTAAATCTTTTATGTGCAATCTTTTTAATCCTGTCCTTCCTTTTAAGGTCTGCAGAAAACCAAACTGGGAAGTTAGACCTCCTTACATAATACTTTAGTACCAACCGTTCAATAGCTTCCTAGATTATTTTATAAACTGTATCCACGATTTCATTGATGTCTGCCAAACAATATAATATGACCCAATTTATCTGCCACAAATAATTATATTCGATAACTCTTGGTAATACAAGAACATAAAATCGCATATGGCGGAAATATATGCTTGCTACAGATTTAGTTTCTAAATTTTATTTTGGTAGACCACACTTCTCTCTAACTTGTTTACTACCTGTTCAATGTTGCTTCTTACTATTTGCTCTGAGACCTAAGGTTTACAACTTTTTAGATTTAAAGCTTCACTAAAAATTTAATATTTGGTATAAGTTTCCCAATACTGGATTCTATAACAAAACTAGGATAAGTAGTTACGTTTATCATTAATAAATTTTATTCAAGTTAATTACTCCTTGAAACATATATTTTTTTTAAACTCTACCACAGGTCCCACTTACCCCTACGAATGGGAGCAGTAACTGGGAACTACTTTCAAGTTGAACAAAGTGATACGTAAAAAAGCTACATCGCGTTGCAGATAGGGTCTATCTAGTTCACTATTGCGTTATTATAATTGGGAAATGAAAAACAATATTATTTCAGAAAAACATTATTTATTAACTTTAGGAGTTTGCAAAAAAAATTAAGTCATTTATAGATAAGTTAAGTTTTTGTACGCCATTTAAAAACTAGAAAAACTAATCAAAAATTTATCTTAGACTTAAATTTTGTAGTCGAAAATGAGGTATCCAACAAAATAAATATTTTAATTTAAAGATTGGGGAATACACTTAAAGTTCATTTAGCTAAGTAACTGATAGAGGATACATCAAATAGACCCCTATTGTATAATTTTTATAAATTCTCATCGTACCATATCAAATCTTCCACTTTGGGTCATCCCCACGAATTACCAAGTTTGCCATATTTTTCAAGACACGTGACTTTTACTCGATTGTCAACGCTATCTACGACACGTCCCGAAAAACACAATCCATTATATATTACATTTACGCACTTTTCTTCTATTGCCACAGACTCTACGGTTTCGGAGTTAGATTCGGAGGAACAAATATTATTTTCTAATTTTTCCGAGGAGTTTCCACTTGACTAGCTAGTTGTTGAAATTCGTCTTTTTTTGATGAACTTCTTTTTTAAAATAGTAACGCTTGAGTTAGGTGTGTCTATGTTTACAAATTCAACTTCTGCTGTAACGTGTTGTTTTAAAACTTTTCCTTTTTCTCCTTATGACGTTTTCGGCTTCAATTTTCCTTAATTAATTATTTCTGATAATAAGTTCAGCTCCTGTGCAGATTTTGCTTCGTTTCATTTGAGTCTTTAATTCAGTTTGCGGGGAATTCCTATTTGTATTTACATAATAAAATGTTTTCAAATTAACTTTGAAATTAGTTTTTTTTCTGTATATTCTTTATATATTATATATTTCTTTTCTCAACAATTTTTCCGCGTTAGTAGTGTCTTCTTCAGCTTCTTCCCCCTCCTCTAGTGCCTCTTTATGATTTCTTTCCTGATTTTCTGACACGTGCTCAAAATGGTTCGTGTTTTTTACATTTACCTGACTTCAATTGCTGTCTTCATTTATAACTTCTGGCCTTGATAAGCATCGTACTTACACATATCTTCAGGCAAAAAAACGTGTTTATCAATGGCAGCGGAATTGAATCATCCCCATCATTCCTAACTGAATGGCGTCATAAATTCCGCATTTTTTGAAACCATTTGTTATAACAGAAGGTGGACCTGCATCTACATATTTATTTAATATATCAACGAAGAGATGCTTGGGAATTTGTTTTCTTGTATTGCTTTTACTAATTCTCGGTCAAACCTGTCTTTTATAGATTTATTTATTGCCACATCTAAAGGTTTGAGTCTTATGAGTTGTATGAGTTTCAATATGTGAATATTATTTTCCTGAGCTGTTAATTAAGTCGCAACTTGCGTTCTCATAGTAGATTAGTAAAATTGGTCTCTCCTCTGGAATAGAGATCAGGAAACATTCGGTAAACCACAAAATCTCTGCTGTCTAATACCACGACCGGCACTGAATTACACTGTTGATTCCTGACTTTCGTTGGAAGAAAAATTTTGTGCCTTTTCAGTGGTTTGACTGACATGGATCCTTACATGTTCCCGGCAGGAATCACAGTATTCTTGTTGTGATGTTGGGGTAACGTGAATCAAAAATACATTAACATTATTTCCCCCAACGAAAGTCAGAAATCAACAGTGTAATTCAATGCAAGTAGTGGTATTAGCCAGCGGAGTAGTTGTTTCTGTGAATTTATTTTGTGTCTTTGCCCTACAGAGGACTTGATAGTCTATGGCTGCCTGATTAGTGACCGACGTTTGTCTGAAATGGATCATTATGCCTGCGACATTACACGACATGTTCTAAACAGGGATCATAGTATCCTTCTTGTGACGTTGGGGTAACCTGAATCAAAAATATATTAATATTATTTCTACCAACGAAAGTCAGGAATCAATCGTGTAATTCAATGCCGGTCGTGGTATAAGCCAGCGGAGTAGTTGTTTCTGTGCTTCCATTTTGTGCCTTTGCCCTACACGGGGATTCATAGTCTATGGCGGCTTGATGAGCTCTAAACAGAGCGAAATTAGGATCGTCATTTGACTGAAATGGATCATTATCTCTGCGGCCTTGTAGGACATGTTTCAGAGAAGGATCATAGTATCCTTGTTGTAACGTTGGTTTAACGGAAATCAAAAATACGTTAACATTTGGTAATCGATTTAAAAAAAATATGTGTGTTCCATCCAACCCTTTTCAATAGGAAAAAAACCATTCTTCACCCGGATTTCCATTTTTGATACGGGTTTTCAGGTAGTTCTCTGCATGTACAAAGGTTTGAACTACGTTTAATACTTCTGATTAAAATAATCCAATGTTTTAATTCCCTCCACCAGTTTTTTTTTCATACTTCTCTTTTAGTTTTCCCCGCCGCCCTTGTTATCCTTTATTCCCCCTACACGTTCCTCTCCTCTACTACCATCTAAGTAGTGTTTCAACGTACTTCTTGGTATTTGCTACAGCTAACTCAAAACTTCTCCTTGAGTATTTCTAGCCCGCTACGTTGTTCGTTTTTCGCATATACTATATGCAAATAATATGACCAGTTCTTATTATACTTGTCTTCTTAACTATGATTAATTGTCACAATCAAGCGGTAAGGTAACTGGGACAATATGGTTAAAAAACATGTTGTGTTTGTTAACTTTCTATAGTCAATAAAGCTGAATGCACTTAACTTCTTTTCTACCTACCTGTTCGAGGTTGTAAGAGCAACTAAAAAGCCATTGGCGTTTGTTCTGTCTAAATTATCACTTTTGACAATCAAGGGAGTGGCTAATGCTAGATTCTCAGGACATGGAAAAGATGGGGTTACACTACATTTTTCATAAAATAATGGATTTGTATAGAAGTAAAAAAGTCAAGGTCTACTTTCTTCCATGGCCCCAGTTACCTGACTTGACTTTATTTTCCATAAGTAATTATCATATTATCATATTCATATTATCTATTCTCACATCACAAAGACAACTACGTACATACGTAAGCACTATATATATATATATATATATATATATATATATATATATATATATATATATATATATATATATATATATATATATATATATATATATATATATATATATATATATATATATGTAGGTGTGTAGTTACATACGTATGTATGTATGTACGAATGTATCTATATGTATGTATAGTATGTATGAATTCATGTGTTAGATCTGGACAAAAAAGTTGTGCAGATGAAAAATGTATATTTGTTTCAAACTGATTTTTAAAAACTATAAATAATATAAATAAAAAAGATGTAAAATCGGTAAATTGGCTTGCTTTTACCAGAAACATCCCTCGTAACGAATTTTATTTTTTTGATTTGAAAGAGCTTTGAAAAACTGAAAACGGATTTGGATAGTTATTTCATTTTTTGAAAGCTTTCGACCTCCTTAAATCATCGATCGATTTAAGCAATTTATTTTTCCATACTGATTTCCATAATATTAACGTATACCGACTCTCTGTAACTCATTGTTTGTTATGGAAAAATTCTGTTTCTGTCTGATATTTAAGTATGATCCATCGTTGATTTAGGAGAGCGAATGTTTTTAAAAAAATGAAATAAAAATCCAGGTCCGGATTAAAAAAAAAATGAAGTTGACGATGGGTCTCGGAAAAGGAAACGTCAGATTTAACATCTGAATATATCATCGTGTAAAGCAGAAAAAGTTGTAAAAAAATATCATTTCAGCTTTTATAAGTCTTTTCAAATAAAGTAAGAAAAAATAAAAGCGTGTTTGACAAAATTCGATACACTGCCTTTTCAAACATTTATATTGTTTATATACCGTTTTGTTCCACCATATTGGATTTCTACCAATATTTTACCAGTTTCTATCGATGCCACACTTTTTTGGGTATGATTTAAAATTAACTGAACAAGTAGTTTTTACATTGACACACACCGCCATTTTGTTCCGTCATGTTGACTTCTTATACTAGGTTAGGTTATCTACCAAAATATTACCAGGCCATCTCTATATTTGAAGAATGTTTGAAATTTGAGGTCAATCGGGTAAGTAGTTTTTAAGCTTTGCCGCCAACTGACAGTAAATTGGATAAGTAGTTTTTTAGTAACAATTTTCTTAACTTATCACTAAGCCGTCATGTTGGATTTTTATCAAAATGTTACCAGGTCATTCCCGTATGACTCTTAATTTTTGACCAAAATTTGAAGTCAATCAGTAGTTTTGCCGCGAACAAGCTGACAGAATACAGACAGATTGACGGAATTCAGAAAACATGTTTTGGGCATCTAGGGATCCTGAAACCTAAAAATCTGAAAAAATCTCGGAAAGTGATTTTTTTCACGATAACAATACCGAGATCAATACTTCCCTTTATCAGGGAAGTAAAAATACAGTCTAAGAAACGTTTGATGAACACTCACGCCACATTGGTGTGACAATTGCCCTCTTTAAAACTTGTTTCAAGTTCTGCATATAAATCAAGCCTGCTACAAGGTTAAACTGGTAAAATTTTCGTATGAATCCAATGTAGTAGAACAAAATAGCAGCCTAATAAAATTAGCGTGAACAACTACCTATTAGATTTGAATTAATTTCAAATTTTGGATATAAGTCAACTGTGACATACATTATATACATTATAGTACTTATTTCATAGATATTTTTTTTTTACAAAAATCATATGTAACACTTTAATATAATATTTATAAAGAGATCAACTGATAAAATTTTGGTTCGATTTTGACATGCCTCAACAAAATGGCGGCTTAATAAACTGTCTAAAAAATTAGTCCGAAAAATAGGTAAACTGACTTTACCCGAAACTTGCCATCTAATAAATCCTTTCTTTTATCTTGTAAAGTGAAGTATGGACCTAGTTTAGTTTGGCTCGTAGAAATTTAGTAATATGTACAGTACCTATTAAAATTATGTAACCTTTGATGAGCCTAGTAAATGAAAGAATTCATATAAAGGAAATTTTGGGTAATTTGATAAAAGCAATCTGTAAAGCACTTTAACGGGAAGTTTACTCATAATGATCACTTACATTTATTAGGGGAATGATAGATAAATAGATAATAAAATTAAATTGGGCAATGGTGATAATGGGGTAAGGAAGTTCCGGGTAAAGCCAATGTATCGATTTTTTTTTCATATGCAAAATATTAAAATAGGCACAAACATTCCCAAAAATGTTTGTTTTAACTAGGATAAGTACGTCTACTAAACCTGTTAAAAATTTTCTAGTTATTTTGTAATCGTTTAAAGAATTATACTAGAATTATATCAGCTCAAATAAATAAATTTTAAATTTTTATTTTAATCATTTTTGCTGACACTAAACAAATGACGATAAGAAAAGCATTTGACGTCAATAATGACGTAGATACTGACTTGCTCCGGAGGTCAACGAGATTAAAAACTGGCGGTAGGAAATTAACTATAAAACAGAGTTGTCAAATATAAGCGTTTTCATACATTTCATATTTTCTCTAATGAAAAATCTAATTATAATAAATTTACTTCCCCATACTACCCTCAGACTTCCAAGTCCTATATTTTTGAGGAGAAAATTTCGAAATATTGTTTTTAAATTTCGAAAAGCCACGTTTCGCATCAACTAAAGATTCAGGGTATTGTATTGTGTGGTTGTAGCAGAGCCGTATATTTTAAAACAATAACAAATATTATTATTTCAATTATTTTTTCTTACAATTTTACATTTTATTACATTAATAGTCGAAAAATCGTATCGTTTAGTCGCAAAACGACCTCAAAATTTTCATTAATCTAAATAAAATTTTAAGTGCCATCAAAAAATCAGATTCCGAGCTTGAAAATTTGAGAAGTCGTGCATCTAGGATCATCATTAGGTTATCTGACAACTAAATAATAGTGTTACCAAATATTTACTTACAAAAATGTATTCCGATGTTTATTAGTTTTTGCCGACAACTGATTCTAAAAACCTATGATATAGTATTTATTGTTTACTTTGCACTCAATTACTGTACGTGGGGTGTTACTTTACGAGAAATAAACCTACATATTCGAAACCATTTTAATCCGAACAATTAAAATCAAGGGGCTTGTCGGGTTAGCGATTTATCGGGATTACTCTGGTATATTAGAAAAAAATCTTTAGATAATATCTATCGTTATGTTGTTCTCCTTAATCTATACGTCTAAAAATGTAATACGAAACAAGCATTTTAAATTTTAAGCAAATTTATATGTTGAACGTAAATACAAATTTTGAATTAACAAATTATATACAGGGCTTTCATTTATATTTGACATCTAGTAGAGCTTTAACTAAGGAGATACAAAAAAACTTTAAATACCAAAATTGTAGGCTTTGCTTACCAATTATAAATATATCAGGTTTGATACCTTTATCTTAAAAGACAACCGAGAAAATTGAGGGAAACTTCATCTTCTAATAATTTTATTCGTGGGATCAATAAAAATACAGTATCAGGAATGTTCCAAGCTCCATTTACTTGTGTACTAATTTGGCTATTGCCAAAGTAATAGATAGAGCTAATGGGTTCTAAGTATTAAGACTTTGCATCTGAAATCTGAAAAATAATTTATATGCTCTCCTTTTCCATAGTTAAAAAAATCTCTCATCTAAAGGGGGATGGCTCTAGATATTAAAGGCTAATATTAAAAAAAGGTTCGATTCGAGCGATTTCTATTGGAAAATTTGACCCAGTTCCCCGATTCACCAACGGAAATCTCTAACAAAGCTACATTAAATTTGGATAAAGGGATACTAGGGTACTAATATACGTTCGAGAGTATTAAATCTAGCCCCGAAAGTACCTTTGGAATATTCCTCTACAGTACACTAAGCAAACAAATTTTGCCGCCTCTTGGAATACCATGTATATTATTGAAATTTTGTATTCTCCTGAACATTCTGAACACTTGTTTTGTGTTTCCTATACCTAAATTCAACTGTTTTCGAGAAAATGTCGCTATATGGTTTTTAGTTATCTATCCTGTCACATTTTTTTTTAACAGGAAATGTCAAATTTTGACACCTCCTGCCAAACTAGAAATTGGTGGGAGGACAGAGATAATTAAAAACTGGGATGGTGAAATCCATTTTGTTGCAAGTTAAGTCGTTTGGGAGTTACAGACCTTCAAAGGGTCGAAAATTCAAAGCGTCATTTTCTTGAAAACAGTTGAATTTAGATATAGAAAATACAACACAAAAAGTGTTTAGAATGTTCAGGATAATACAAAAATACAATAATATACAGAGCATTTCAGTTAGAAAACGGATGTTGAGATCGGTTTAAGGTAGAAGCCGCAACATCGCACAATATATATAACAACTTGCCAGACATGTTGCTTTTAACATATTGTAGATGAATCACCTTGAAACGTCATCAATTAATCGGCTACATTTTCCCATCCAATACATTTTCTTACGTCCATTTAAGGAAGATTTATTAGTTAATTTGTTTATACAGTGTACACTGTACGTACAAAAAAACGTACATTCTCGGTCCAAATAGCATATTTACGACTAGAGACTTAATATCGTATCTAGTAGGTATATTTTATGTACGTATATTCTTATTCAATAATAACTAATTGAAGTTTGAATTTCCGGTGCAGGTCCGTATTATAACTGGTTTGGATAATTCTGTTTCCTTCAACTAGCTTGTCGAATTACTTAGTTATAATTATTGGTTTTTGTCGAGAAGTTAATATTTGGCACACTGAGTCTATGAAAAGAATGTGAGTAACTATGGAAACGGTGCAATGATCATTCGCGGTTGGCTACAACTCTGTATATCTATGGAAACGGCCTGCTTTTGACATACCCCCCCCTTTCGTCGTTATTTTAGATCTGTGTGGTGTACTTTATGTACATCTTTGAATAGTTTATGTACGTTTATTAACGTCGTATTAAGTAAGTAAACTAAACAAACAATTTATTTTTTATCTATTTTTTTTTCTGATTTCCTGTATGTCACCTTCGTTTTGAAACATGAAATATTTTTGTATTCAGTTTTCATGAGTCATGCATCATGTTCGGGGTGGTCCGAAGGCGCCATTGTCTTTTTTTGATATTCAGTTTTTTTTTACTTTTGTGGAGGTCGTTTCTTCCGTTTCCAGGTTTTAGATTTTTTCATTAGTATTTACTTGTTTTGTGATTGTTAGCGCTTTCCCAAGTTAAGTGTTGTGGTGAATCCTGTAACTTTAGGTTAATAAGTATTCGTTGTTATGAATTGTTCAAGACAGCAAATATAATGCATCTAAAAACTTAAATTATTACTTATTGAAAGAGATAATTTGATTCTAGAAGTAACCTAAATAAATAATTTATTTACTCTGGTTGGTAATAATATTAATTAATGTCCGAGTGGTTTATTATTTAAATAATGACATTTTGTCAAAGTAAGTTTAATAAGAATAACACCTTAGGGCATTATTAGAGAAAAATAATGTTATTGAGCATTAAAAATAATCATTTGGTTTATTGTTATTAAAACTAGATTTTTCTCAATGAACAAATATTTTACTTAATCTGACATAAAAAAAACTAGGCGATTAAAAGAAAATGCACTACGAAAAACATTAGTTTATTATTTTATGAGTTAATAACTTAAAATAGTAAAATACATTTTTGTGTTTATACTGCTTTATTTTTTGTTTTCAAAATCTTACAATATTTAAATTAAATTTTTAAATAACATATAGAACCACGCTTACGAATAATATATAATGCTTAATAGTGCGCTATCGCTCAATATATTACAACTAAAATATTATATATCCAAAGACAACAAGAACATTTTACTTTAAATAGAAATAGTCAATAAAAAATTAAATAAAACTTGAAGAGTAACGCTACTATTAGTAAGCCACGGTACAAGTCTGAACCAACAAGTTAAAATATGTAGAAGTAAAAGAACAAACAAGTTATACTACATAGAGAAAAGTAGGTTTTCTGTTGTTTTATACTTTACAGAGAAATATTCTAATAATTAAAAATATAGTAACATTTAAGTAA
Source organism: Kuschelorhynchus macadamiae (assembly GCA_030620095.1). Lineage (NCBI taxonomy): Eukaryota > Metazoa > Arthropoda > Insecta > Coleoptera > Curculionidae > Kuschelorhynchus > Kuschelorhynchus macadamiae. Next base: position 1,621,819 of record JAUTXW010000278.1, on the reverse strand, counting down.
TCTTCAAAAAATAAAGAAAACAATCCAGATAGTGACTAGAAAGGCTTATCGACAAATATGGGTTTTTACTTTTTGTTTCAAATATGGACATGAGGAGTGCTGGTCGTATGCAGAGCGATTTAATATTTTTATAGACTTAATGGTTTATAGAATTAATTATGCTGGCAGGTATAAAAAAGGTGTTTCGTTCAGAAACAGGCCAATCATTTATTTATAAGTACATAAAACATGCACTAGTGTATATGCATAAGATGTACGCAAAAGTAAATATTATGTATATACATTGTCGTGGAAAATTTATAATATACAATACATGCAATGTCTTTCCGTGTATGTACAGAAGACATACATTAATTGTACTGTGGTTGTTTGGGTAGTACACAACAGGATTAGTAATCAGACCAAAGCACGCTAAAATAATATCAATATAATTCGACATCTTGTCAACAATAACAGGAAAAGAGTTAGCAAAGAGCTGCAGACTATTCTGTTCAGAGCGATAATGAATCGGAGATATCTAGAATTCCAGGAATAAATAATTAACCACCCGCACGAATTGAGACAAAACACACAAACTAAAAGGTCCTTGACTTCGCCGCCTTAATAACACTACAACTATAGAACAGAATGGGTAACGTAAAACCAACAAAAACTTGTTTTATCATAGTCTCAAATCCACTGACAATAAGGGTAAGAATCCTACCACTCAACAATATTCAAAGAATATTGGCAAATAATATGATATTTTTCGGTATAATTGACATGCTATTCACACACAAAATTAATCAATACATAATAATAAATAAAATAATAATAAGAACATATTTATACTCTAAAGCCAAGTTTACGGCCATTAATTCATGGGTGATCCCAGTAGTGACTTACATTTTTGGTATCATCCGGTGGTCGCCCACCGATCTAGAGGCTCTTGACAGGCTGCTGAAAACAACGATGGTTGCACACCGCCTATACCATCCAAATTCTTCTCTGTGCAGATTGTATCTATCTAGAAGCAAGGGAGGAAGAGGCCTGAGAAATATTAAATTTGCTTACTCATCGGAAATAAATAAACTCCATACTTATTTTAAGAACCCCGATCTTCTTCTTTCCAAGTGATAGCTTGAATCAAGCGCAAATTGTCTCCAGTTGACTTGAGTGCAGAAAGAGCCCCTGAGGCAAATGGTAGATAATTCGCTTCTGAGTTGGAGGATACCTCGAGGCAAAAGGACGTCGATCCGAGTCTTTCTACACTATAGCTTAAGAATTGTTACCTTGCCCCAAAAACTGAAGGCTTCATTAGCGCAATACAAGATCAGATCATCTTCACCAAGAATTACAGAAGGTTTATACTAAAACAGAACTTACCTGATGATAGGTGTAGGCTTTGCCATGAAGCTTCAGAAACCATCCAGCATATATCGTAGGGTTGTTCATATTTAGCACCTCGCGATCATAAAAAGAGACATAACGATGCGGCAGCAGTGTTCCATCAAGGCATCTGCAAGAAATTTGAATTAATTGATAAACTAATACCGTATTACAAATACTTACCTTAGGACTGCATGGAGAACAACGAAGTAAAAATTTACTGGGATAAGACCATTTATACCGACCGAGAAATCAAGCATAACCGGCCGGACATGATAGTATTTGATAAAAGAGACAAGAGTGCCCATATGATCGACATGACGGTGTGTTACATGCACGTGTTACAAAAATAACGAAGTACATCGATCTGGCTCAGGAAATCAAATATATTTACCAACTAAAACAGGCACTGATCCACCCAATCGTTATTTCTAGTAATGGTCTGGTGGAG